>PVIJ01014505.1:0-40401 GCA_004024925.1 Scalopus aquaticus
TTTATCTTCTTTCCATGCTGAATAGTACTCCATTGTGTATATGTACCACATCTTCTGGATCCAGTCATCTATTTTTGGACATCTGGGTTGCTTCCATACCTTTGCTATTGTGAACAGTGCTGCAATGAACATACGGGTGCATGTATCCTTTTGGATTAGTGTTTTTGTATCCTTTGGGTAAATTCCCAAAAGTGGGATTCCATGCAGCTTCTTCACATGTCTCTCTGCTCCGTGTGTCTCCTCCAGGCCTTCTAGCTCTCCATCCTGCTTCCTTCCTTCTCCTGGTTCCTCTCCAGCTTCTTTTCCTCCCTGCTCAGCTCCACCCTCCCTTGGATGGGGCAGAAAACCTAAAACCTGCCCTTCTCCTGGGGACCACCCTGTTATAGCTCTACTTTCAATTAAAATTTCTCAGTTGATACAATAATAGGAGAGTGATTTTAAAGCTCTCTTTCAGAGGATATTAAATTATTTCACTATTATTTTCTATTTTTATTGTATGGTGATTAGAGAATGTAGTCTGTAATTTATACTGTTTGGAAAATCCTGAGAGTTATCATATATTCAGTTACATGGTCAAGTTTTATAAATATTGCATAGTATTTAAAAATGTACAATCTCTAAAGACACGGGGTATATAATTATAATTCAAAGTAATTTACTTGATCTATTATGACAGAGAATAGTCATTATTTTCTTCTCAAGTTGAACTTTTGTGAATTTTTAGTTAAATTCCTTAATTTTTGTGTATTATATTTTATCCCATAGTATTTGTCATATGATGTCTAATGATTCTCATATATTCTTTTGTAAGATACTTTTTTTTTTCTTTCGGGATAATCCTAAAGTAATGCTTAAGCCTGGAAATATGAAGTCAAATAGTAAATTTAAAAGTAACATCATTTTCAGATAGATATCCTATCTGAAATCTCACACTTCAGTGGTAATTGCTTTTGGACTTATTTTTATTGTAATTTTTTTCTAATAGTTACTTTTATCACTCTAAGTAATGTTTTTATGACTCCTGTTCTTTATTAACTGAAGTTATCTATTGATTCCTCCATATAAAAATCTCCTCAATATAAAAGGTTAAGGTTTAAGTTATTGATACCAGCCTTACCTCTTCTCAGACTCCTCCCAATATTTTGTCTTCTTTAGAATTTTAAAAAATACATAAATTCCAACTTCTTTGTTTTTAAGGATTTATTTTATTCATTTATGTACACAAGAACTGGGGTGTAGGCCAGAGGAAGTGCAGGGGGTGAGAGGGTTCACCAGAGACAGAGCGAGGAGCAGAACAGGCAGATTTACTGAACACACTGCTGAGGGGAGCAGCAGGTGAGGCATGAGAGGTCTGCTGCACCATGTGGGAAGCTCCCTGGCTGGGGATCGAACTCATGCTGCAGTGGCTGGGATAGCTTGATAGCCCTGAGACTTTAACCCCTGCGCCACCAGAAAGGCTCAAATGCCAACCTCTCGGATTCATGAACTTAAACCATTACTTTTTACCCAGCAAAAGAGAAAATTGTTATTTAAGATATGCAAATGGTCTCCCAGTTTAACATCCTTTGTGCCTCTCTTCCTCTAACTTCTGATTTCTCTTGACTCTGTTTATGTGGGGAAGGTTTAGCACATACTGTTCTCTAATTGCAATAAATCTTCCATACTTTGTTTATAGGTTGACTTTGAAAATTAAAAGCTGACAGTATTTGAGGTAAGAATTATTTAAATATTCACTATTTGGTAGGGATATTGGATATGTAGAGGAAGTAATGCAATTCAACACCTGTGACCCTCTGTGGTAATGTTCCAAAGGTCAAATGTCTCAAAGTCTAGATGGACTCTCTCTGTATATATTTTGATACTCTTTTACTCAGACTCATGCCATGATTTCACTTGTTTCATACTTGGAACATTTTTTGGAAAACATTTTTGTTTTTTATTCTGGAGTTTCTAATTGTCTTTTTTTTCCTCATCAAAAGAAACCCGAGACTTTCCATCATAGTACCAATGTCTTGCAGTGTTAATCATAGCAACTGTTGTAAACTTTAGTGGGTATTGACCTATTTCTAGGTCTTGGATTATGTACTCTGTTTCTCACATTCTGTATATATTTTTTTATCCTTCCTGCAGTATACATTCAATTGATTTCCCCCTCACCTCACCCCTCCTACCTCCAGAAATGGTACATCAAAAGTAAATTTTCTGGGTTATTGCTTTTCTGAAAATGCCTTTATTTGACTGAATGCTTGATTGATACTTACTAGCTATAGAACTCTATTTAAAATATTTTCCTCTTAATAATTTAAGGGTATTGTTCCTTTGTCTTTTAGCATACACCATTCCCAATAAGTCTATTGCCAAGCTGATTCACTATTAAGACTCTAAGATTTTCTTTTTAATGTTAGTTGAGAAACACTGCTCTGTCAGAAATTCTATTTTCTGCAGTGTCATTCTGTTCTTCATTGTTGTTAATATGTTTTTAAAAATGATTGCATTTTGGGTTTCTTTAAATTTTCATATGAAGGCAACAAAATATGGTTTAATTTTTTGCTGTTGTAGTGGTCTGTTTTTAGAAATTTCTTTTTCTTTGAGACTTTAGAGTGCTATCCATTTTCTCTTTTGCTGGAGTTTGTTCCCCTCTAAGTCCACTGTTGACTCTTTCATATGTGAAATATAGCCAGGCTATGTTTTCATTAACAAAAAGAAAAGGTGAATTTTTTTCCACTTCACTTACTATTCACATGTTCTGCTCAAAACCTAAAAGCTTAATTTGATGTTATCTTTGTTTCTTGTTTTTATGTCTAGAATGTATTCATCTACTATGGATTAAGGTGGATTATGGTTAATATCCTTTTAATGCACCTCTTGCATTTTTAAAACTATAAGGTTACGAGCAATTTGCAGTTATTTAAATAGTGTAAAACATTAAATACTCTATCACATGCCTTACCAGAATGTGAACTCTTCCTGTCTTTGATTCTATTTAAGATCTTAAAAAGAAAAAAACAACACACAGCCAAAAACCTGTGCTTCCACTTATATTCATTTTTCTTCCTGAGTTAGGAGAGCTGAGCTCTCTTAGCAAAGTAGAATAGGCAGAGCTGGTAGAAAAGGAAAGATGGTTTGAGTAGGAGTCCATGACTGCAGGAAAGAGAGTTCCCATAAAACTGGATGAGGCCTGCCATACATATTTTTGACCACTGAAGCCCCTGTGTTCTGAAATTTGGTACAGACTGTAGTGTGATCAAGATGTTTCCTTATGTTCTTTGTGATCATCCTTTCCATTTGATTGTGAGGATGAAGCTTATGATGTGTGGTATAAGAATGCATTTCCAAGCCAATTCCCACTGATGCTGTAGTAAATGGAAATTTTGCGCATACAGTTAATGGCTCTTTTTTTCTGATCCTTGGCTTTCTGTACTTTGCTGGGTGTGTGTGTGTGTGTTTGTGTGTGTGTGTGTGTGTGTGTGTGTGTGTGGTTTTTATAATGAGGGCTTCTCTCCACTTCTATCATGCATATCTAGTCTGCTGTCATTTTTATGAAGTCCAACCATTAGCTTTTGCTGAATTTTGTTGAGCTAGATATCTCAAGTGATTTTCTGGTTTTCTCTTTAGTTATTATTAGTATTTTGCTATTTAAGTTTTGTGGGTTTTTTTGTCTTTTAAATTCATCTTCAGGAACTGAATTCTCTCTCCTTCAACTAATCTTGGGTTCTCTCCCAATCTGTATGCCCCACAAGTTCTTTATGAGTCTTCTTTTGTTCTTAGATCCTGGTTTACTACTTGCATGGATAACCACCTCAGGTTCTGTATCACTAATGAAACTGTGAACCACCTCCTTGAAGGTGAGAGCTAAGTCTTAACTCTTTGTAATCCACATATAGTTGATGTTCAAAGCATATCTAGGAATAAGCTGGTCAGTTTCACAAAGGGGCTAGAAGTGAGTGTCTACTCTTTCTTCCACTAAAGCTAAACCCTGGAAAAGGATAAGGTTTAAATGATATTTGACAAGAAAAATTTGGCACCTGATACTACTACGAAGAACTCATCTTGCTTTTTGGTTTCTCGGTGGGAGAAGTGCTGTTTTAGCTAGGCTTGTCTCCTGGGACCAAGCAATGATTGTACTGCTCAGGGCTGTGCAGGAAAGCCTCTCTCACCTTCTCCACCCTGTCCTACCTTTAATTTGTCTTTAGGGGATCAAACTCAGTCTCTTGTCTTCCTCTTTCCTTTCCCCAAACCTCCAGTGGGAGAAGAAGAGATTTTGCTATTAGGAAAACGGGCTGTTGAATTCCAAAGTCAGAAATAGACCACATGAATATGTATGAAGCATTAAAGACCTCTCCTTTGAAGTGTGATTTCCTGACTAATGGGTGCTTCTAAGTTGATTTTTTTGGTGGTGGTGGGGCATTCAGTTAAGCCCCTATTCAGACCTACTTGCTTTTTGGATGAACTTAAGAACCTTATGATCAGCATCCATTAGTTTTTCTATAACATTTTGCATTGCAATAATAATGCCTTCTAAAATTTCTATACCCTATTTTTTATAGGGTACTTTTGTGCCTGGTTTTCTTTTCTTTTCTTTTTTGTTTATTCGTTACTCCCAACAATTCAGTGAAGACCTTTGAGAGTCTATTCTCATTTCATTTTATAGATGAGAAGACTGAGGTGCAAGACATTAAATGGACTGGTCCAGAGTTGTGCACAAGTAAGGTGGCAGTGTGGTGACCAGGGAACATGGCCTGGCTAGTGTGACAGGGGCATGCTGCCTGATGCCGCCACAGGAAACCATCACTCACATTGGGTACTTACAACATGCCAGCATGGACTAGGTTTTTAACATGCATTTTATCATTTGATACTCTTAACTCTATAAAGCAGGCCACTACGGTTAGCTCCCAAACACACACAAGGGAACTACAGTGTGGAGAGGTTAGGGAACTTGGTCAGAGTCACAGAGCTAGTCCTGGTAGAGCTGCAGCATGAACCCAGGCCTCTTTGATTTGATAATCCAAGTTCCTAGTCACTTGACTCCTTCTTAGCTTAATTGGACAAGTCTATGTAGCTGTTTAATGCAGTAAAATTTTTAAAGGCTATTCCATTTCTTATGATTTCCTGAATGGATTTACAAATTCAATCCTCTAACCTATTGTCTGGGGTAGAATTGGGAGCTGCAGGGATAAGGACAGAAAAGTGAAAAGAGCCTAAGGCTCCTTGAGCACCTAGTACATGCTGTGACTGTTAGAAACCTGTATCATGAGAACTCTGTCAGTCTGGTGTTATCATTCCCACTTTGTAGAGGAGGAAACACAGGTTGAGAGAGGTGGAGTCATTAAAACAAATTTATAAGTGGATGAGTCCAGATTTTTAAAAATAAGGAGAAATATTTCTCCGGGACCTTAGGAAGACTTTCCCCAACAGAGAATTTAGTCTCTGCTCATTATAAGGCATTATAATCAGTCCTCTAGAGCCCCATAAAGTATGCTAGGCAGGAACTCATAAGAGAATCCAAGAGAAGGAAAACTGGCAAGTCTTTGGGTGCATTGCTTGGCGTATGTCACAATGCCAGCAGGCCTTTGACTGAAATACATAGAAGCTGGGACTTAACCGGCAAACACATTGGTAAACATCATAATGACACACACATTTAGGAAAATGATGTTTTTAATTTTAAATGCTCTGCAGCCTTGCCTTATATAGTCAATGCTGGGAAATTGTGGTATACCAGGAAATGATTTACATTTTAGCCCGAGGGCAAAAATATGGAACTTGTAATTATGTTAGAGAGAAGCAAAATCTTCTAACAAGAAAAACTAAAGTTATAAATGTCTCAGTTGGGGTGTGTGCCCATTAAACCGTTGCGTGGCTGAGCATTTTGCCTGAAACTTCACAGGAAATATGCAGCTGTTAATGGCTTTCAGGTACAAGCCTCCCTTCTGAATCTTCAGTGCTCTTGCCAAAGAGCAGATGTCAAGGGTGACAAGCCTCTTCCCGTTCCTTCGAAGGCCTTCCTGGTCTGAGGCAGTTGGGAGCAAGAGAGGCTGATGCAGCTGGGTGTTCAGCACGTGGGAAGAAAGCCCCTGGTATGCAAAGCCACACCTCAGCCTGTGGTGCCAATCAGAGCTCACACAATGCTGTACAGACGTGCTGCCTGGCAGATGCCGCGTGGCTGCCTTCAGAAGCCAGACTTTCTGCACCTGTGATGCAGCACCTTTTCTTTTCCTCCCCCTGCTGCCCTGGTTGGTTTTCTCAAATGGGGGGCCCCTTTGGGGGGGTCTGTGGTGTGACCCAGGTAGTGATTACTTTAGGGAGCTGGGCTGGAGGAGAGTCGCAAGGAAACGGTTGGGAAAAGGAAAAGGTTGGGGTATTTTCCTGTTTTCTTTGCCCTTCCTCTCTCTGAGAGAGGAAGACTATAGCTACATTGGACACTGCTTGCTAGTCACAGACTGGGTGCAAACTCTGGCTGTGTGTCCTTGACCATGTCATTGACCATGACCTTGTCATTTCTCTTCTCCAGGCTTCTCTTCCATCTGTCACACTGTGTTGTTGATGCCTAACTCATAGAGTCATTGTGAGAATTAAATGAGATAATGTCCCTTTAAAGTTTTAGAACTTGGGCCTCCCTGGTGTCACAAGGAGTTAAGTCTCAGCACTATGAAACTATTCGTAGCCACTGCAGCACGAGTTCGATCCCCGGCCAGGGAACTTCCCACATGGTGCAGCAGACCTCTTCTGCCTCACCCAGTGCTCCCCTCAGCAGTGTACTTCAGTAGATCTGCCTGTTCTATTCCCCACTCTGTCACTGGTGAATCCTCTTACCCCCCCCCCACACCTCTGGCCTACACCCCAGCTCTTGTATGTATGAATAAACAAATCTTTAAAAAAATAAATTTTTAGAACTTGATAAAGACTGGATATTATTATAAGTTGACCCCACTAATAACATCAAATCTTATGCTCACTTAGATCATAGTCTTTTTACTTTTTGTGTGAGATTAATTTCATAAACTACTCTATCCTTCCCCTTTTCTGAATATGGCAAAGTTAACTAGCTTACTTCAACCATTAAATGGATTTTATCAGCTGTAGGCCCCTGTGTGCCACTTACTGGGTAGCAGGGAAGGCATGCATGTCTGGGAGAGTGGCCTTGCTAAGAATATTTGCCCTTTAGTGATATTACAGTGCTATCATGTGCTGCTGTGACTTCTTAGGAAGTTTATCCTGGATGTTTGTTATGCATTATTTTCAGCTGTGGAATTTAGTTTTCTAGGAAAAGAAAATATAACTTTTGAAGATTGGAAGTTGGTTGCTACAAATGGTTGATATCCACAGAAAGTCCAGGTTGCTATCTTGGATGTTTGTTGTAAAGACACCATGTGTGAGGTGTCTCTGAACATTGGAACTGGAAAGAGCATGGCCTTGTGGGTGAGAACTGGGCTCAAATTCCAGATGTCATGGTGCCACCTGTGAGCGCCATCCTGTCCTCCTGAGCAAATGTAACTATCCCCTCTTTTGTGGAATTAAAAAAGAAAAAACTGTAAAAAACATCTATGACATTATGTAACTCAAAATAGCCTCTCAATAAAAGCTAGTGGTTATTATTTTAGGTAGATCCAATTATCCTGTTCATAAAATTCAGTGGCTTCCTCCTTTTTTACCTTTGGGACCCTGTGTTCTGCAGAGATATTTAGAGACCACAAAGAAAGATGATGGGGGGGACTAAAGAAACAGTACCCGGGGTCTCCTACTCCCTTCAAAGGAAGCCCTGCTTCTCTCTGTTCTATATATAGGTGTTCTGCTACGACTTTTCTAAAAAGGAGAAATGCTTGAAAGGTGATTGAAGTACAAATTATCAGTTTTTTCTTTATGAATCATACTTTGGTGTTGTATCCAAGAAATCTTTGCATATCCCCCAAGGTTACGGAGGTTTTCTCTTAAAAGTTTTTATAGTTTTAAATTTAGATGTATGATTCCTTTTGAGTCAGTTTTGATATATGATGAGAATCGTGATATATTAATTTGCTTGGGCTGCAATAGCAGTGCACTAAGGACTGGGTAGCTTAAATCAAAGAAATTGATTTTCTTACAATTCTGGAGAATAGACATCCAAGGCTGAGGTGAGGTGTTTTGTTTTGTTTTGTTTTTTTCCCTGAGATCTCTCTCACTGACTTATACAAGACTGTTGGCTTCACCTTGTGTTTTCCTATGATCTCTTCCTCATTGCATATCCTCTTTTCTTATAAGAACACCAGACATATTGGGTCAGGGTCCCACATGTGACCTCATTTAAAAGTAATTATATTCTTGAAGACCCTATCTCTAAGTAACAATCACATTCTAAAGTACCGGAAGTTAAAGCTTTACCATATGAATTTGTGGGGCAAATTATTGAATCCATAGCATATGAATTGCAGTTCTGTTTTGGTTTATGACTTTTGGTATGCATATTCAGTTGTTTAGCACCATTTGATGAAAAGAATGTCCTTTCTCCATTAATTTATCTTTGTTGATTTCTGTATTCTTTATTCTGTCTCATTGTTCTGTTGTTTGCCTTTACTTTTATTACCATAATGACTTGATTACTTTAGCTTTTGTATTAAGTTTTTGAAAACATTGACAAATTTGACTTCTGCTCCTCAAAAAACACTGTAAAGAGAGTAAAAAGATAAATCACAAGTTATATTAACAAATTGTAGATATTACAGAGGATTTTTATCAGAGTATATAAGGAACACTAAAATCTAAGTGATAAGAAAATACCCCAATAAAATAGCAGACAAAATATTTGAACAGATACTTTACCCAAAAATTATTTGTGGCAAATAAGTGCCCAAAAATATCATTATCAATAAGAAATATAAAATGAAACCACAACACAACACCACTTTTATACTTACTGTGAAAGTAAAAAAGGTTGACCATAATAGTGTTGATAAAGACATGAAAAAACTAGAACTCTTATGTACTGTTCGTGGGAATGTAAAATGGTACAACCACATTGAAAAACAATTTGGCAGTTTTTAACAAACGTAAATGTGTACATATCATATGGTCCAGATATTTCGTTACTAGAGTATACGTTTATACAGTTTTATTTGATGTAGCACTAGTCCAGAGACAATACAAATACCCATCCACAAGTGAATGGTTTCATTAACTGTGGTATATCCATATAATAGAATATTATTCAAAAATAAAAAGGAATGAATTGTTGATGTGTTACAAGATGGATGAATCTCAAAATAATTATGTTGGGCCATAAAAGCCAAACATAAGAAAATTACCAACTATATGATCACATTTATATAAAAGTCTATGAAACGTAAACCAATGTATAGTGACAGAAAGTAGACTGGTAGTTTCCTTAAGCTAGGGATAGAAGTGTTCTAGGTAGAGTAGGAGGAAGGGGTTATCATGGTTTATAAGGAAAATTTTGGGAGTGATGGATATGTTCACTGTCTTAATTGTGACGATGGTCTCATGGATATGAACATGTCAACTTATCATATATTAATTATACCTCTATAAAGCTGCTAAAAATGATTGAAAGCTTTTGGACTAATAGTACAAAGAGTCAAAGGATAAGTGAAAAAACAAAGGAGTATTAGCCATTAGATTTCAACCCTTTTAGAATTTCCACTATCCCAACAGCATTGAAGTGACTATTTTTCTTACATATGTTAGGAAATATATAATCCAAGCCATCGGGAGCTAGAAGAGACTCCTCAGAGCATTGGTAACCCTACAGTATAGCATAGAACCATACAAATGCCAAGGCAGATTGAGAAGGATTGGACTTTTTTTCACAGAGTTTACTACTTTTGAATTAAATTCATGTTCAGCTTTGGTTCTAAGTTGCTAGAGGCTACTTTTTTCAAGGCCACAATTTGCTATCCACAGTGGGTGTGGAATTCAGTAAAACCAGCCTTTGTACATGCCTTTATTAAAGTCTGTGCCTAGATGTGCTTGGATCAAGACAGAACAGTAACTAGAAGCAGATTTACTGCAGTCTGGGCTGAGTTGTTTGGCTGACCTCTTTTTACTGGTTTTCTGGGTTGCTTAGACTTTGCTAATTGATGGGGCTTCAGGGGTGATAGCCCAGGCAGAACCACCCTGTTCTGGATGTAGACTTGGTACAAACATTCCTGGTGGTCAAGTCATGTATTTTGTACTTTGCAAAGAGGCATCGGAATAAGATTTCTGAAACAATTGCCCGGGTTGTATGGTGCAGAAATCATAATGCCTTCCAAAAACACAGGCTGAGGTCATCTGACTTCTTTTTGTTTCCATCTCTAAAAGAAAGAACACACCAACGTTCAGAGCATCTTGCACATTTTGAAGTTGTGACATTGAGTGTGAGTTATTGGTGTCTGTGGGACTTGGAGAGTGGAAACTGGGCTTACTAGTGTTGTTTCTCATTACTACACAGAAAATAATCTGGAAAAATCCTATAGTCAGACATAAACATTTCTGTCTCACATTCATTTTCAACCAGGGGATAGCAAGTAATACAATGCTGTGTAGTCACTTGCATTTAAACACCCTATTTTACAAGTTTGTAACCACGTTCCACATAGTAGCTTTAGTACCATGGAAACTATACAGGAGGAACTTGAAAGTAGGACATGTTTAGTCTTCATAACTACTTGTTTTCATTTTGTTAAGCACTCGGTCAAATTAAAGTTCCAAGCAGTGCTATTCAGAGCAGCACAGAATGGTGGGCTCTCCCTTCTGGCCCTGCATTCTTCAAGCACATATCGACTAGGCATTATGTTTCTCACTGAGCCTCTGCCCTCGATGAGCCTTCAGTCTAGAGACTGAGAGGTAAACATGCAGTGATAAGCTGAGTGACATGTACCAATGAGAAAGTACCTAGATCCAAGTAGTACTGGGACCTACAGGAGGATCACCCAAGCTGAACGATGGGGATCAGACAAGGCTATTCAAAGGGAGTGAGAGTTAGTTACCTCCTCAGAGGAGCTTAGGACAGGCTCCTTCTACCTCTTCCTACCCTCTGACAGTGAGCAAATCACTTACATTCTCTGAGCCTCTATTTTGGAAGTAATGATACCCCTCAATGGTGAATGATGGCTTATGGTGATTAAATCAGATGATCTATATGAAAGCACAAAGCCCAGTCACTGGCTAAGGCAGTGACTTTCTTCCCTTTTCCTCCCTCCCTGCCTCCTTCAAGTGAGGAATGCAACTTCTGTGGCAGACTACACAGTGGTAACATCTGGAAAGTTTTCAGCCATCGTCTCTGTCACTTGTTGTTTATCTTCCTGCTTCCAATTCATTAGGGTCTTTTCCCTGGGATGCTGGTCTGGCCCTGCTCCTGTCCTGCCTGTGACACTTCGTTAGGGGAAGTGGCTGCCTCTGAGCAAGCAGTGGAGGTAGAGGGACGATGTGAAACAAATGCAACCCTCATAGGACTGTGCGGGCCAGGGCACCAGTGTGGCCCTGCGTGTGTGGGAGGGGCAGGCAGCAGCTCCATCTGTTGTCATGCCCCACATGAGCAGTGATAGAAGAATGGCTTCGTCATCAAGTGGATGCTTTGTCTTGCGGGTGAGAAGTAGAAAAGAAAATCACCCTCAAGGATAACTCAAGTGTACTCTGTACCTGTGAATCTTGCAAGGAGGGCATTATTCCTACCCGCTGCCAGGGCTTAACTGCTCTAAAGGCTAATGGCACAGCTGCTTTTGGGGAACATGATGACGAAGACAGTGAGCATTTCCCACGCAGGGCAACGATGCTGAGAAGGCCGCTGGCTAGGCCCTTTTTGCTTTCAGTGGCTCTGCATTTCCTTTTGTTCATTTTTCTGTGCACTCTTCCTTTTCTAATACTTACTTTCCCAAACCCAAATCACCTTCTCATGTTGCAAATCCACCTAACCTCAGACTTTTTTTTTTCTGCACAGCTGTCACAACAAACTTCCCCTCATCTGCTACTAAACGTATCAGACACCGTTGTGCGGGCAGGAGTTGCCGACTCATTACCCGGGGGCTTTCCAATAGAATCTGATGTTATCCAAAACTTCTCATCTGTTTCAAAGGGTACAATTTCCTGCTTTCTCTGGAGGGAAATCAAATGCACTACATTTAGGAAATAGGCCGATCCTTCACAGATTTAGTAGACCTCTAGGCAATTATGGGGTGATTATTCTGAACTTAGTGTTTCCTCACCTCATTTCCCGTAACAATGACTTGGGTGACCTGACTTCGGGGCTTTTCATCTTTCCAGTGAGATATCAGAAATAAATCACAAAAATTGAGATAAGCTGTGTTACCTTTAATTTCTCTTTGTCTTACTCGCAAGCCGTTTTTGTCTCTCCCCAGTGGTCGCCAGTTCTGCTCCCCTCTTTTCTTTCGCAGTCTCTACCTGGGATCCAGAATCATCCTTTAAATCACGTACATAGCCTCCTGACAAATGTGATTCTCTTTCCAAAGATTATTTATTGGACTTAGATATTGCCCATGGAAAAAAAAAACCCTTCCGTTGGTTCCCATCCCCTTTTACAGCTCTTGCCTCCTCAGCCTTGCCTCTGGGCTGGAATGTGGCTTCTACCAGGGTCTTTGTTCCCCACTCCAAACTCGTCCCTCTCCAAGTGTCTCCCTAATTCCTTTCTTATTTTTTAAAGTTACCTTTTTAATTTCCTGCTGCCAAACATCTGTTGTATCACCTTGCTTTCTCCACTTCCTAGAAAACTTGTCTTATGAATGTTCTTTCTCCCCAAGATAACACTGCGGGCTGTGCACCGATGTCGTGCTACCACGGTTTTATTTCACCTTGACTGATTAAGCACTTTGAATCACTCTTTTAGCTCTATCACTATGAATCTGCGTGGCTTAGTGCTTTACTTTTTGCCTTTGATTAATGTCTGACCAATGGGACAGAGAGGGATCAGTGCATTCATTTCCCCTGACACCATTGAGAAGTGCTCTTTCTCCTGTTCAAGAGTCTGAAGCAACAGATGCTGCATGTTCCCCTTGCAGAAGGCGGGAGCATGCACTGTGGCAGAATAAGTCTGCGGGTGCTCTCAGCTGGTGTTTGCTAATGGGGCTGTGTGCAGCCATCTCATAGCAGAAAGCAAATGTTAGGATTTGGGGAAAGTGTACCGGTGTATCAGATTTTAAACTGGATGGCAAAACCTTGTTGAGTTAACAGAGTGTAGCTCGATGGTATTTTCTTTTTAAGCTCATGAAACTTAACAGCTGTTTAGTGAAGCAGTGTTCTCATATATGTCTGTTTGACAGGTTTAATAGCAAATTTTGCAGTAAGTGACTTGCTGAACAGGCCTCCCTGGTTTGTGCTGTAACAGGAGTTATGTTTGCAGCAAGATTCATTGAGGGTCTTTCTGCTTTTGTGTTTATGGGATGGGGGAGCCTGGCTAAAGTGAGGAAAACTGAAAGACATGTTCCTAAGGAAATTGCTAGTATTTGTACCAGAGTGTTCCTTGGAACTTGTTATTAACCAGTTCAGGGGAAGATACATGGGGGATACATGCTGTTTAACAATAAAAACACATTAGTACAGTGAGCTTACTGTAACTCTATATTGGCGAATGGTAATTAAATCTATATATCTTTAGCTTTATAGTTTTCTGCAGCTGAATCTCTGGAAGTCTTCTGCACTTTGTCTGATTCAAGGAAGGCCATATTCTCTCCCCTACCTCTGGAAGAGGCTGCTGTGCCTTTTAATAGCTTTTTAATATCGCCAGATCGAAGACAAATGCTTCGCTGGTTTTATTGGCAGAAATAAAGCACTTCCTAGTACTCTTATGTTGGGCGTTGAAGTCCTAGAAAACTAGGACTTTATGAGACTAAATCCTATTTTCCTTCCTCTCAGACTATAGGAACTCAAAATTGCTAATATCTAGGGTTACCCACTTTGTATTTGACCCCACAGGGTATTAGCTGCAATCTTCATGATTTATCTGTGGTTTTGTTGACTGTCAGTTTTGGGTGTGGCTGCTGACTGTGGGAGCATGCACCTGTTCTCAAGGGCACACACCCCCTGGTCAGCTCAGCATCCTTGGCTACCAAGGGAGCTGAGAGCTGTCTCATGCCTTCAAAATCAGTGTAGATTTTGCAAGCCAAGAATATAAAGGGCTCCTGGTTTATTGCAGTTGTTGGCATTTAATTATATTATTTCACATAAGCAGCATGTAAGAGACCTTGTATTTATTTCTCTGAGGTCCATCATGATGTCGGTCAAAAGCCAGTTACATTTGTTGATATGAAAAAGGTGCCTAATTTGAACAGCAGGAATTTAGACTTCATTGTCATTATACACTCAAGATACTTGAAAGAGATGAAGAAATCTGGACAAACGATGTGTACCATCAGCTCTGCTCTCTTCACTTTACTAACCTGCTGTCACTGTACCAACTGCCAGAACCTGTGGAGAAGAAAGGGGCCATCATGCACTGACTGCTTTGCTCAGCTCTTAGGATTTTTCTTTCACCCTTTAACCTTCCTGTTTAGTCTCGTCAATTCTCAAGCCTTATTTGGGATGTCATATTCAGTGCAGAGACCTTTGAGATGAAGCCTCCTTATCATGGCTCTTAAGAAAAAGAATGGTGATGCTATGAGATGGAGTGAATCTTCGTGTAAGGTGGTTGGATAGGTGAGCCGTGGACACTCCTTACCCTACTCTAGAGTCAGATTCTAGTAAGTAGAGCCAGCTGTGGTCCACTCCTGTGTGTTTGACAGGATGGTGCAGTGTGTAATACACAGAGACCTTGCTGATTCCTCTACCTGGTTTCCCTCAGTGACAACATCTACATAATTGCAGAATTTCAAAACCAGGAAATTGCTGTTTCTGTACTCTACAGGCTATTCACATTTCATTAGTTTTTACTAAGTACAACTTTCTAAGGATTTCAAACTTTATGACTTTTTTTTTAAAAGATTTATTTATTTAGGGCCCTCCCTGGTGGTGCAGTGGTTGGGTGCTGCGCTGTGGAGCTGTCGGCAGCGGTGAAACGAGTTCGACGCCCAGCCAGGGAGATTCCCACATGGTGCGGCAGACCTCTCCTACCTTGCCCGCTGTTCCCCTCAGCTGTGAATTTCCATAGATCTGCCTGTGCTGCTCCCCACTCTGTCTCTGGTGATCCCTCTCGCCACCCCCGCCTCTGGCCTGTACCCAAGCTTGTATGCATAAATAAAAGATTTATTTATTTATTTAAAAGGTTTATTTATTTATTTAGATTTAGTTATTTGTTTATTTAGATTTATTTATTTAAAAGATTTGTTTATTTATTTATGCATACAAGCTGGGGTACAGGCCAGATGCGTGGGGCGGCGAGAGGGTTCACCAGAGACAGAGTGGGGAACAGCACAGGCAGATCAACAGAAATACACTGCTGAGGGGAGTAGCAGTTGAGGGTTGGGGGCAGGAAAGGTCTGCCGTGCCATGTGGGAATCTACCCCGCTGGGTGTGGAACTCACGTTGCAGCTGCCGACAGCTCCACAGTTCAGCGCCCAACCGCTGGGCCACCAGGGAGGGCCCCAAACTTTATGACTTTTTGATAGCAGATAGAATTTAGGATGTAGTGGGAACAGAGATCTTGTCTAGTCTTTTCGGTTCTTCCTGTCTTGCCCTCCTGTCCTACATCTCGAGAAAAATAGATATGAGAAAACTATCAACAAGTATAACTCTCTCTGAAAAGCAGTAAATTAGACACCAAAGAATGTCTATAAGAAGAATTGGTCCTATATCTGGGAATTATCTATTTATATAGAAAGGTTCAGCTCAAGACAGTACGTTATGCAGAGAGAAGTGCTACACTTCAGCCTGGAATGTACATTGACTCTTTCTCCCCAACTCATATGTCTGCTAGCGATTAGAATCTTCCAAAACTAATTCAGGAACCACCTTTTGTGTGTGTGTGTGTGTGTGTGTATTTCTTGCCTTGTTCATTGAGTAACTGCTGTTGCCAGAGCAGGGGTTCCAAGATGGATTCTACACAGTCCCTGCTCACATTGAGCCCACAGTGTTGTGGGACATTTTAATATAAATATTGGAAGAAAGATAATCATTGCAAAAAGAATGTATGGGAGAAGAAGAGGCTGGAGGCAGGGAGATCAGTTAGGAGGTTGCTATAGTAGTTCAGGGCAAGATCATATGGCCAGAAGTCAAGGTGGTGAGGAAGGTTTAGATGGGAAGGATGGATTAGAAGTTAAAATTGATAGTATTTTGTTGGTAAGTAACTAAAGGGCTTAAAAGAGTGTGTGATGTCCTGAATGGTCCAGATAATGGGGTGGTGGATAGGCCATGCACCAAGAATTTGAGTTCAGGAAAACAGGCTCTGAAGGAAAAATCACGAGAAGGACTTAATACGTTGAATGTCGAGGTGGCCCTGGGCATCCAAACTAAGAGGACTTATTAACTTATCACCTTCAAACTAAGAGGACTTGTTAACCTTTAACCTTCAAGCTGAAGTTAGTAAATGGAGTGAACAGTCTTGCCAGTTAGAATGTGTGGTAGATGGGGATTAAGGAGAGAGCTGCAGCAAACACTAAACTTTAAGGGATAGGTGGAAGGAAGAGACTCCACAGAAAAGATTCGAAAGGAGAGCAGAGATATGGGAAGAGGGGTGTTTGGAAAAGGAGAAACTGTCCATAATGTTAAATGTTTTAGATGTTGAGCATGATAGGAATGGAAAGGTTTTCATTGAATTTAGAAACAAAGGCATCCACAGTGACCTTTGTGGTTTCCATTTAAGTTGCCTGGTGGTAGGAGACATCAAAACAATACAATAAGTAGTATTGTAATACAATAAGTAGTGGTTTTTATATGTGAGCTAATTAAGAGTTTGGTATAAGATGATTCAGTCAAGTATTAACATGGAGTATAAAGAAAAATGTGATTGATAATAAATTTTAAAGAAAATTCCTAATAGAATGTTACAGCTGAAATATAACCCCTTCCTTCACATGTTAAGAAAGACTTAAAATGAATTGTTCAAAGCCATGCATCTGGAGAGGGATAGCCAGGACCAAGCCCTAGGTCTCTCTACTCCATTTATGAAAGGATCTTGTGAGGATGCTACAATTTAAAGGCGCAAACTAATGTTCCATGCTGGAAAAGTAATCATTAAAGTGATGAATCAGAGCCATAAACTTCTGTTATGAAATATCACTACTTTTTGGATGAATTTAGTCATTTATTCTATAAATATTTGTTGACAGGAATGGTGCTATTTGCTTAGAGTGGTTGCCCTCGGAGTAGAGACTGATGAGCTGGCTCTGGCATCATGGATGTGACTTCTTCAAATGGAGAAAGGGTTGGTTGGGTATTATTGGCAGAGGGAACAGCATGAGCGAAGTCAGAGAGGTATAGAGAGTGTTCTTTAACCTCAAGGACCAGTAAACAGTCCGTCGGGCTGCAGTGTAAGGGTGGAAGAACAACAGGGGGTGATTGTGAAGACTGCAAAGCCATATCCATAACATTCAACAGCAAATGCAGGCAAGCAGATGTGTCAAGCCAAGGTGTTACTCGATTTGGGTTTAAAATAGACCCGATGGCAATATGGAAGGAAGATGGATGGAAAAGGACCTGCTTGTAAGGCAAGGAGATGTGTGAGGAAGTGGTTTAAATAAAGAATAATGATGTGCTGAGCTGGGGAAGAGATGGTCAGGTTGGCAAGAAGGGAAATGAAGAATTTGAAGTGACCACAGGCAGGGTTTGTCGACCATTCACCTGTTCTCCCTGAGGGAGACTCCAAATACTGCTGTTTCTGATTTACTGTCTGGGGTGGAGGACAAAGGAAGAGCAGGTTTGAAATGGAAGATTATGGATTTGTTATTGGATATTTAGAATACGGGTGCCTATGGGAAGGTTAGGTAGACCACATGCCAGATCCTAGGCCTTGTGTGTGATGTTAATTAGTATAAACAATATATTCCATCATGGCTTCCCTAGAAACCCCTAAGGTAGCACAGCAGTTGAAAATGTGTTTACAGCTGCAGGAACCAAAAATCCAACTAACAGTGACTCAAACCAACGGAGTTTATTTTTCTTGTGTGACAGACAAGTTGGTGGTGCTGGTATTGGTTCTGTGGCCCAGTGATGTGAGGACCAGTTCTCTAGGTCTTGGCCTTGTGGCTGCAAAGTAGCTGATGCAGCTTGAGAATTGTGACCACTTTCCTGTCAGCTGCCTCAGTTTGGGTCCCTTTGGGTAGAACCTTGTCACGCAACCTCCCTTCCTGAAGGGTTGGTTGTAAAAATGAGGAAGAGAATTGTTGAAGTCACTAAAATCACTAGTTTCCTATCCCGTTAGATAGTTTCTTATTCCATCAGACATGGTGCCTCTTTATTTTTTTCAAAAAATACAAATCATTTATAATGCCTGCTTCATTATTCTGAATTAAGCATGGTAGATAAAGTGTTTATGTGTATTTTCAAATACATCAGGATGCTGAACTAATTAAAGGGGAAATTAAAGTAAGTTATAATAAAGTAGTTCGAAATGTACCTTCGCAGGTGTGACGGCACTGGACAACATGATGAAGCAGTCAGGTGCTTGCTAGTGAGTGTGACAGCCGCAAACACGGGCGGGCCACAGCGTGGAAATGCTGCCCCCCATACCGAAGCTGCTCAGTCTTTAGGATTTGCTGAGATGATGGGCAGCTACTGGTAAAGTTCTGAGCAAAACACAGCACAGACTTACTTAATTCTTGAAAATGTAAACTTTCACTTAAACTGTACAAAACCTTTTTAAAATATGTATTTATATGTGCAAGAGATTTAGGTTTAAGGCTTAGGGAGTGGGCTTTTTATGTCAGGAAAACCTGTGTGGACTGTTGGAAAGTTCTCAGAACCCAGGATTGTTCCTCACAGAGCAGTATGTCTAGTGGCCCCTGTCAACTAATTGCTGGTGGGACCCCCCCCCCACATCCTTATGACGACCAAAACACTCCCCCTTCCCACATACTCAAAATGCCTCCTGTTGTTAGTACCATCCATTTTGAGGACAACTGGTTTAGATTCATGGGGTGAACCCATTGTACCCCAAACAAAATTGAAGTCTGGTCAGCACAAAAGAAGGAGGAATGGGCATTGAATAACTAACTGCCTGCAAATTAGAGAACCTGAATTTTGATTATTTTTGTGTCTTCTCCAAATTCTTACATAGTTCCTGGCATGTAGTAAATTCTCAATGAGCTTTCATGAATGACTGAATGAATAATTGGAAAATAAGCCATGGAAATTAGAAAGCTAGTATTATTTGAACTTTGAATTTAATAAAGAATCTTCCTTTAGATGATTAAAGGGCTGATTATTATACAGCCAGGAATGTTAGCAGGAGTTGGGAAGTGAACTTCTATAAGCCAGTGTCCCTGCTAAGATTTAGCATTTCTGGTCTTTCTGTCAGCTGCATGCTGTGGACAGAAACTAAAGTTCAGTTTATATCAGTGAGACCTATTTAACAATGGGAGGGTTAGGGGAAATATCTTAGTTTTCATGTAAGCAGTATATTCAGTCTTTAGAAGAAAAAGTGACGCAACAAAAGAATCAATAAAAATCTCATTTCCTAAATATTACTCCTTCTGTCTTTTAGCACATTCTCTTTTCATTGTGTCCTTTCCACTTCACTTAGTCTATTTATTCTGGCATTTCTATCATAGTTGGAGACATTTTCAAACAATAATATTTTAGGAAAAATATTTAGAACTAGAAGCAAAGGGTTTTGTTTTGTTTCCTCAGAATATAAGCCTATTATTAGGATATAATTCACAGTAGGAGAAACTTTAGTTTGCTTCCAGAATAAAAATGACATAAGAGAATTTTATTTCTTCTTGTGAAAAAGATAATCTGTAACTATGGATGTTGAAGACAATATACAAATAGCAAGTCTTTCTCAAATAGTGCTGTAAAGTTGCCTTTGAATATATAACTTCCTGAAGTCAAAGGCGTGATACAGCATGGTTTTTAAAAATAGTCCCTTAACATTTTGAAGGCTATAGCCTTTAATATTTCCATAGTTTGAATTCAAGTAAAGGAACAATGACTTCATCCTTTTGTATATAAGAATAAAGAGTATTTTTTAAAAATGTGCATTTTAAGTTTGGATATTTCAAATGTCCTATATGTGTTTTAGAGTGTGCTAGATTATTTTTGTCAGTCAGGTTATTCGTATTTTACGGATTTTATTGGAAGAAGATAGTGCATGTCTTTGTAAATGAATTGCTTGACTAATGCATCTTTTGTAAGACTGGGTTACTTTTGTCTCTGAAAATTTTAAGAAATAATGAGATAGATAAGTAGTGACTTGTTTGAGGATTTTGAGGATCTTCATATATTGTTATTCTAATATGATATGTTTTTATGCTAAGTAATGAAGATCAAAAAGAAACCTTTCCTTCCCTCCACACTTTCTTTCTCTTCCTCCTCTTCTTTCTCCTTCCTTCTCTCCTCCTCCCTTTCTTCCATCCTTCCGTTTCTACCTTTTCTCCTTCCTCTCCTTTTCCCCTTTCTTTTCACGTTTCTTTCTTCATTGTGTCTCTTGCCATAACACCATCGGGCATTTTGTTCCATTGGAGCAGTTTGTTCTGTTGGCGCATCATTCAGTAAACCTTTTAGTCAAACCTTTGGGACTACTCCCTTCCCAGGCTGCCCCTTCCACCATTTCCTCCACTTATAATCAACATGTTCTTTCCTCGAGAGGCAGTGATTTGTAAAGCCTCTCTGTCTCTGTGTGGGTTGCTTCTGCTGTGGGGCTACCTGTCCTTCAGTGCCACTCCCACCTTTTCCACTTGCCCACATATAGCTCAAGCACATGTTCTCCTGGTCCTCTCTGTGCTCACAGAACCTCAGTTAAGGACATTGCACATGTCTTGCTCTTACACTTAGCTGCTCTTGGAGGACTATCCTGTACAATGGTAACTTCATTGCTTAGTTGGTGCTCAATAACTTTTTGCTAAATGAATGGAGAGATAAAGTTATATCCCAAGTGAAACATCTTTTGCAATTTATAAAGAGGAAATATTTGAAATGTTAATCACTGTGGAATTATTTCCCCCCTTTTCAGATTGTAGAAAAATGCCACTGTACCTTGCTTTATTTATTTGATGAAATGATTATATTGGGACATTTGTATTTCTGAACAAGGGCACACTGACAGGTCTTTCAGATCAGCAGCCCCCTATTTGGGTCAATGTGATGCTAGTGTTTTGTGGGAGATTTAAAAAGGCTCAGCTTCCAATGACTCGCATCATTCATGACTTTATTGAATCCTCTCCTTTTCTTAGATAAACTATTGCATATGTTTATCACTCACTAGATAAAATTATACATTCTGATTTTCCTAAAATTAGCTCTGAGCTAGTACCCCTGGTCCTAATATGAAAGAAAGGATTTTGTGAGTAAACCTTAAATTCATCTTATCCAAACACTTTTTGATCTCATACAGAAAAAATATTTTTATTTTTGGTCTATGTCTATTAACACTAAGGAGGGCTAGTGTCTTTAGTTTTTTCATGAACATAGACCAGTGCCTTTGAGCAGCTTTCTCATTTGAACTGACACCAGGTCTAAAGTGAAATTTGTGCTATATGGAGATCATGTGACTTAGGAGAGACTTTCTTCACATTGTCCTTGATTATTGGCATTTACTTGGCTTTATTTTTCTATTTATTCTAATTTATTATAAATTTCTATTTCTTGCTAGGAATGTACAAATTATTTATCAGATTATTGTCCCTATATTATAAAATTATATATTTTATTTTACAGTGTTTTTCTAAAGGGGAATATAATATAGCAAAAACCTTGTACCATTTTTGTTACTTCTCAAAATATTGACTATTAATAATTATTTTTCTATTATTTAATAATGAAAACATATCTTAGTTGGGCTAATGTACCTTTCTAAAAACCATAAGAAAAGATTCTTTCAGTGTTCTGTTGTAGTGACATATAATTATGCACTCTAGCCAAGAAGTGTATCAATAATTTTCAGATTATGTTCTAGGGAAAGCCAGGTTTCAAGTCAACTAGCATGTAGTGTTTCCTCATGTCAGGTGTTCTAGGTGATTTTTCACATAGTTTGCTTTGTGCCTTTGATCTTGGTAAACTTTCTAAAATACTGATATTACATTCAGGGAAAAGCTGATACACTGAAAAGTAACCAGCCATCATCTTTTAAATTAACTTACCTTTAAAAGTAAACATTTATTGTGTTAGCGGGATTTGAAGTATAGTTAGGGTATTCAGAACAACACTCAAAGATATGTTTGTTTTATATAATTTTTTTAGTGTCAAAATTAATTGACCATATTGAGTATAAGTATTATTATCAAAATGGTGAGTTATATATTAATTCAATTGACATGCATGCAAAAACATAAACATAAGAAATTGGGGGCATTGTTTTCTAAATATCTTTTAATTAATTAATTTTTATGAAACACCACTGTTTTAATATTTTGACAGTGTAGGATTTTTCCCTCAGGTATGGTCACCCTAACTCTCCCACCATCAAAATCCCCATAGTCCATTATGCTGTTCCCCTGACCTCCCTAAATAATATCTTTTGAACAGATATGATCCAAGGATGAAGTTCCAGTGGTCCCTCAGAGAGGGGCGAGCCATTCTCTTTGCTGCTTGCTGAGTTGACCTTGAGACTATTTGAGATGTCAACTTCTCCATGACTTTGCATGATCCCCTTAGTTTAACTTCTCTGAGTTTCCATGCTTATTCCATGTACAAATCTGTTTGGGCACATGTATTTATTTTATTTTGTTATTTGCTTCTCAGACTGGATGTCCTTCAGTGAATTTTTATTACATACAAATGTATGTTGTGTCCAATAACAAGACAATTCTTAATCCTCCAGGAAGTCTGTTTCTGGTTGGTTCAGTTATCTGGTTGATTGTAGTTGCTGCTTTAACTGCTGCCTGGGAATCACCACTCACGTCATGTTTACGTTTCTACAAAGCAAGGGAATGGACTAGGGCTCCCTAAGCAATCCTTATCTCCACAATGCTGTGGCTATATGATTCGAATTCATCATTTGAAATGTATTGTGAAATTGTTAATTAATGTTTGCAAAATGCTTAGAGAATTTTTAATGAGAAGTAGATACTTGTGTTTAGTGTTAATTAACAGATGACTTATAACTCTTTTTCCTTTTTTTTTGCACCAACAGCATATTGAAAAAAATATCCTTACAAGAATTGTAATCTGTTGAAATACTTTAATTGCTTTATAAAACTTAGTTTTAAACGTCAGAATGTTAAATAGTTATAACAAAGAGGAAAACAATGGAAATACATAGTTTTCATATGTGAAGTGAGCAAGACAAGTTCTCTCACATCTTAGGAAACTAAGACCTAGAGAGATTAAGGACCCATTCATCCTCTAAATTACAATGTATTGAGTGCCTTCACATGGGTACACTGATTGGCACCTAATGATGAATAATTTACCCTATTTGACTTGGAAAATAGGAGAGACAGATTTATAAACAAATATATCAGTTAGGTGACAATATAACTGATTATGACAAAAGCACAGAAAATGGTGCAAATAACTCTAGGGTGTTGTGTGGTGAGGCACTACAAAACAGGTGATTTTTGATGCATTTTCATTAAAAAAATGAGTGGAGACACTTGTGAGATAAAGGGGAGTAGGGTGAGGAGGAGGGCCTTGAAGTAAAAGGGAATGAACATATGTTGAGACCTAAAGTTATGAAAGGTCCTGGGTGTTTGGAAAACGGTGTCCAGTTCAAATGCAACTACAGCATGACTGTCCAATAGAAATGTAAAGGCATTAAGCTAAAATTTTGTAATAACAAAGTTTAAAATTTTAAAATTAAAAATATTAAAAATTAAAAAGAAATATAAGTTAATATTAATAAAATGTATTTAACCCAATACCCCTGCAATATTTATGTTTTTTCATACTTAGTATGAAGTATTTGATTTGAAAGAGAAAAGCATGTATGTATTTTATACTTGTAAAACATCTCAGTTTAGACCAGCCACATTTTAAGTGCTCAGAATATAGATGTGTGTGTGTGTGTGTGTGTGTGTGTGTGTGTGTGTGAGAGAGAGAGAGAGAGAGAGAGAGAGAGAGAGAGAGAGAGAGAGAGAGAGAGAGAGAGAGAGAGAGAGAGAGAGATGAGGTTGTCGTTGTTGCATTCATATTTTGAAAGGCTTTGTATGCAGGCTGAATTTGAAATTTACTCTTGTAGTAATTTATGACTGCTTCTCAATTACCTGTGGTGAAAGACCAGTCTTAGATTTTAAATTTATTGCAGATTGATACTTTTGTAATGCAATAGTAGTGAATTAGAAAAATGTACAGTCATTTTGTTAATTGTCTATAAAGGTGCTGTAGGGTATGAAGGTGGTCAGGCTTTTATGCCATTGGCCTCTGTGGCTATCACCTGTGGCCTTGATCTTGTTAACACAGAAGGCTGGGGGGGGGGGAATGGGGCACATGTGCCTGATTAAGGACACCTGAGCATGGGTGTGTGTGGCATGGGCAAGTGTGCACACCTGTGCCTCGAGGGACGGGATATAAGGGCGGCATCACGCAGACACCGCTATGGCGGAACAGCTGGGAGAGGACGAGCAGCAGCTACCAGAGGAAGAGATCTCGAGAGAACGCCAGAGAAAGCCCAGAGCAAAGAGCGTATGGAGATCTGCAGGGGGCGCAAGTTGCTGTCTCCCTGCTGACTGGTTTCCCTTGATTACCACTAAACCCTGTGAGAATGATGCAAGGGCTCCAAAATTCTCTTTAAACTGCTAGAGCTGTCGGTGAACCTACCCGGCCTGTGATGGTTGCAAAACAGGTGCCTAAATCACTGCTCCAATAGAACTAATGATATCTATGATGATAGAAATGTTTGGTTTGTACTGCCCAATGTAATAGCCACTAGCCACATGTGACTATTCAGCATTTGAAATGCTCCAGTGTAAGAAACTGAATATTGAATTTTATTTTATTTATATCATTTTAATTTGAATACCTATATAAAAAAAAGATGGCATTTGGAAGGACCTAGAAGGACAGTGCAAAGGCAAAGAGGAAAGAGCGTGTTGTGGAGTGGGAACCATTTGTATCACTCTCTGTTTGGAGGGAGAGGCAACAGATTACACTGTCCTAGCCCCGTCACTGCTGCCGTTGCTGCTTTCTCGTTCCTAGTTATTTTACTCTTTTAGCATATTTTAAAGAATATTTTAACATTATGTTAACATATTTTTAACATACTTTAAATTCGCTAACATGCTTCTATGGTTTTAATAAATGCTGCCTTATTTGTAAGGCTAAGCATTTCCTCTTCATTCTTGGGAGTTATGGCGCCTGAATTTGATGGTGAAAGTTGGGCAATGAATGTTTGAGGAGAAAAGCAGAATCCTGTTTGGAAAGCAGCTTCTGGATGTGGACATGACTGTGTGATTCTTTTCCACTAAAACTTGCTTCTTCCTCACCATAGGTACTTTTGGAAAGAAAACAAACAAACAAAAAATATGAAGTTTCTTCTCTTCACGTTTGTTGGTGTTGTTCACCTTCTATCCCTGAACTCTGGAAAAGCTATATACAAGGAAGATGTCTGTCAAAGAACTTTTCAAGAAATAAAAGAAGAAATAGCCTGCTTTGGGGATATTGCTAAAGCAATCATCAATCTTGCTGTTTATGGTAAAGCCCAGAACAGATCCTATGAGCGACTGGCACTTCTGGTTGATACTGTTGGATCCAGACTAAGTGGCTCCAAGAGCCTAGAAAAGGCAATCCAAATCATGTACCACAACCTGCAGGAAGATGGGCTGGAGAATGTCCACCTGGAACCAGTCAAAATACCTCACTGGGAAAGAGGAGAAGAATCAGCTGTGATGCTGGAGCCACGAATTCACAAGATGGCTATTTTGGGTCTTGGCAGCAGCATTGGGACACCTGCAGAAGGTATTTGTCTTTTCAATTCATTTTGCTTGGCATTTTATAAAACTAATTGTACATGACATAATTGACGATAGTATGCATAATTTATACTACAAATTGGGTGATACAAATATATAATCATCTCCCATTTATTGGCATAATAACGTTAATCAGTTCATTCTTTTTCCTTCTTCCTTTCCTCCCTTTCTACTACCTTTTCTGAAAGAAAGGTAGATCGTATAGGATCACTGTTTAAATGAAGTGTTTATAGCTATTGTTTCATGCTATTTATTAGTTTTATCTAGTTTCTGTGTCAATTGACATTAGTATTCTTTTGAGAGCTGGGATACACGTAAATAGGATACAAAGTCTGTCTTATTCCAAGTGGCCTCGATGTACAGAATTTCTTAGAATTAAGGAAACAGAACAGAGTCTTACACATTGAATTCATTTAATTTTTACAGATTTTGAGGCCCCTAATGAAAGGAATTATCCGAGGTGTGTTAGTGTGCAGACTGAGGGACACTGTGGGGCCTCCAAACTTGCACACTCTAGAGGGGTTCTGCCATTCATTGCATAAAGACAAAGCATACTCCTACTGTGAAAGAACTTTAACAGGAGTAGTCTGCATAGAGAAAGAAGAAAGGATAATAGTTCTTTCCAAAAAAACACCCAAAATTACCCATCCCCTTATGGGTAAATGCCCAGGTAAACAGGATTGGCTTAAAGGAGGGCCACTGAGGCCTGAAAACTTGCCATAAATCTAAGGCATCTCTTGGCAGGGAACCATAGAAAAGTCCAGGAAAGTCTGGGACAAAAGGAAGAAAAGTACAAATCAAGGTCCCGGCTGCCATTGTCAGCCTCTCCACGGGTCTCCTCCAAGTGTTTCTACATGTCTCTACTCCATGAGACTCCTTCCATGTCTTCCAAATCTCTGGTGCAAGTACAAAGCTGAGAAGAAAACATACACTTTTTCCTCATGTCTTTCTGCTCCACATATCTCCTTTAAGTTGTCTCTCCAGGAGAGGTCTTGTTCTTCAAGTCTTCTCTGGCTTTCGCTCACTACTCAGCTCCACCCTTCATTAGGTTGAACAGAGAACATGGAACTTTCTCCTTTTTTGTGGAGATCTGACTCTGTGATACAGGGTAAACAAGGAGTTTACCTTTACTTGTAAACAGCCTGACACAGCTTTATCAGACAATATAAATGCCTGGATTAAGAATATATGATCAGTCAAAAGTGAGCTGTGGAGCCAGTCTCAAATGTATTCATGGATTATTTTCCTTAAGGCAGAGGTTTATAGAAACTAGTTTGTAAAAGGTTTATAGAATCTTCTGATCTTCTCTGATGCCAAGAGGAAGACCCAATAGAGAAGTAGATGGTTTGCATATTACAATGGCCCCCCACTTAAATATACAATTGATTAGCTTTTAATATGTTCACATTGTACAAATATCACCACAATATACCTGTCGAACATTCTCATAACCCCCAAGATAAGCTATGTACCTATTAGCTGTTAATCTTCATCCTTCCCCTCTCTCCACACACAACCCTCCCTATTTTTTGGGCATTATTTTTGCTCTTTTCCATTTGGCACTTTTATTATGGGTATGTTGATGTACTTAATTGTATCTCACAGTTCTCTGAAGCTCTGCTCATTTATCTTCCTTTATTTTTGTTTTTCAGATTACAGAACCTGTATTGATGTGTCATCAGGTTCACTTATTTATTCTTATAATAGCTCAACTGTACTATTGAGCCCCTCTACTGATTTTTTTTTTCTTTTCAGATATACTTAAGTCCAGAATTTCCATTTGGTCTTTTTTTGACACTCTCTTTATTGATATTCTCTATTTGATGAAACATTGTTATGGTTTCCTTTAGTGATTTTAATGTATTTAAAATAGTGGCTTTAAAGTCCGTCTGATATGTCCTTTAGCTGGACTCCCTTCAAAAGCAGTTTCTATTGCTTGCCCTTTCCCCCTTCTTCTTCCTTCCTCTTAGCTGTCCATTGGAGATTGATGTTATTTTATTTGTTTGTCCATCTATTTGTTTAATGACTCAGTGGTACTGAATATGTATAATCTGTTTCTCCCACAGTGTAGAAATTTTGATGTCACTATTTATAGTGATTTCATTTTCCCTTATTTTTATTAGTTTGGTTCCCTAGGAGTCATACATGGGCCTGCATAAGCCACTTATTGGTCAAATCTTGTACTTAGGTCACTCTAGCCAATTATGTTTTTATCCTGTACTCTTAGATATTTATGTGGCTTGGTGGGCTATTTTATGCTCCAAGTTCAGCTATGGCTCAATGACTTAGAAGTTTCCTATGTAGCCTTGGCACACACATAATCTCCCAGTGTGTTTAATATTTCCCCTCGTATCAGAGTAGCTTATTTTTGAGCCACTGTTAGATCACACATGCTTCCAAAACCTCTTATGCCAGTGAGGCTTCTGCCTTTTATTGATGAATCTGTATGAGGCTTGGGAAATACTTTCAAGTCTGACCCATGTCTTCTGATTGTTCGCATGTACTAATGAGGGCATAGCTTTCCCAGCCCCCACTGTTTTTGTTAATCTCAGGAGAGCTTTTCTGGTTGCTTCTTTCCCTGCCTCTTTTGGTAAACTTCTGATTGTTCTGCCATTTTGCTTATTGCTAGCATTATTATGAAGCTACCAGCACCCATTTAATTGCTTTCTATGTTGCTCTTCATTTTTTTCAGTGACACCTGTATGTGTAGAATTCATGTTCTGCTCCAAATAAATCACTACCTTACATAAGTACTGCAGAGTTCTTTACCCTCCCATATCTCTAGAGGATCCTCTTTGCTATTCCTCAGGGGATAGGCACAATGACTGAGTGATACCCTAGCAGGTGCTAGAAAGGGAAGTGGTAGTTCCTGGTCTTCTCACCTTGTCTCTCCCAGTATAGAGTGAACTAAGATGGGGGCCATCAAGGTCTCTATTATCAGTGGCTACTTTTTTTTTTTAAAAGATTTATTTATTTATACATACAAGCCGGGGTGCAGGCCAGAGGCGTGGGGCGGTGAGAGGATCACCAGAGACAGAGTGGGGAGCAGAACAGGCAGATCAACAGAAACACACTGCTGAGGGGAGCAGCAGGAGGGGCAGGAGAGGTCTGCCGTGCCATGTAGGACTCTCCCCAGCTGGGTGTCGAACTCGCATTGCAGCTGGCAACAGCTCCACAGCGCTGCGCTTTAACCCGCTGCGCCACTGGGGAGGCCCTCAGTGGCTACTGTTGAGCTAGGGTTTCTACCACGTGAGTGGGGCCTAGGTAGAGGAATGGAGCCGTAGTCCTCTGGGAGCAGAGTGCCCATAATAGTTTCTGTAACATGGAGCTGTAGATGAAAGAAAGAAGCAGGTTATGACCCAAATGCAACAGAATTTCATTCTAATTCAATTTACAAGATTTTCTTGAATAAATGTGTCCACATTTGCTGTGTGCCCTTTCTATAATTTTGAGAGACTTTAAGAAATGTTTAAAAATAGTTTTTCCCAGTTAATTGTTTTATTTATTTTTTTATTTTAAAGGTTTATTTATTTATGCATACAAGCTGGGGTGTAGGCCAGAGGTGTGGGGTGGTGAGAGGATTCACCAGAGACAGAGTGGGAAGCAGAACAGGCAGATTGACTGAAGTACACTGCTGAGGGGAGCAGCAGGTGAGGCAAGGGAGGTCTGCTGCGCCATGTGGGAATATCCGTGGCTGGGTATCGAACTCATGCTGCAGTGGCTCTGGATAGCTTCATAGTGCTGCGCTTAACCTGTTGTGCCACCAGTGAGGCCCCCAGTTAATTGTTTTATAGGGGAGAAGATCTGCCACATTTCTCACCCCGCTATTTTGGAAATTCTAATGTGATGACCAGTTTTGATTTTTCTGAGGGTGGATGAATAAAGTGGTAGGGCCTTTAAGGTGTTAGGAAAATTCTCAGCCTGGGTTCCATAGTGTCAACTAGGAGTTTTGTTCAGTTGCCTTCTGTTATACACTAGTCTCTGTTAGATACAAGCCTGTGTACCTATATGTTTCTAAATTATCCTTTCATTTGAGCCCTCCCAACTGTTTTGAAGTTTGTTCTCTAGCCCTTTTTTTTTTGCTTATTAACAGATGAGAAAATTAAGAGGGTTAATTAGTTTACTCAGTATTACACAACTAAGTAAGTGGCCTAGTTCAGGCATGAGAAACTGTCAAACTCCTGAGTTCATGCTTTTAATCATTAGATTATTGTCTATTGTCTCCTGTATACATATTTTAATATTATTTTCATTTATAAGATTTTTCCTTTTCATAAGGAAAAGGAAAGTAGATTTCTAAAAAAGATTTATATATTTGTGCATACAAGCTGGGGCCAGAGGTGTAGATCTGTCTAAAAAGCTGCTGATACCTATACTGTGATGAGGGGAGAATATATTATTTCTGCACTTTCTTTTTGGATATGTTTTCTCATTCCTGTTTCTTTCATACCATCATTTCTCACTCTGTATCCAGACCAGCTCTTCCCTGGCTAACTGTTTAGTACTGAAAAATAAGCCAAGTAACTGATTGCTCCTGAGGCCTTCAAAACCAGGGGAAGTGAATATTACTCATTGGAATCTATTGTAATGATCCAAGACTCACTTTCACCCCACTTCTTATTCCATGAGGCTCAAAGTAGATAAAAAGTTGTCTGGCAACTGAACTATTTTAAGCTCTGAGGAGCCTGGAGAGTTAGGATGGATCAGGTGTGTAAAAATTCCCACAGGAAATTGTGTGAAATCAGCACATGGGTATCTTTAGACACAGGAGGAATGGTGCAGAGCCGCTTCCCCAAGGAACCATGTTCCAGGCTTGGCTTAGTCACGTACTAGTTTTGTGACCATGTCCAGTCGTTTCATCTTGATGGTCTTAATTTTTCACCTATAAAACATAAATATATTGGATATCCAGGGACATGTGCCTCTACTTCACTTCATGATTACTGTCTTCAAAGTTCCTCTTAGTCCTATTAATTCCACTATAATCCATTAATTATGGAGGACCAAAATACTGATTTGTTAATGAAATGTGGGTGATACCTGTATTCTATAACAAACACCTTATTTTTTAACCTGTTTATTTAAGCAAAGTTCATTACACAGTTAAGGAGAGACATAATGAAATGATGATTTTTATTTTTAGAGACTTTGTACATCAGCTTCCTTGTTTGCAGGTTGATGGGACACTTGCTCCTGAAATTTTACTTACAAACTTAAGGAGCCAGTCAAGCTGGCCTTGAATTTTGAATTGTATCCAGTAATTGGTACTTTCCTGGTTCATGTCAGTGTGTTTACCTCATGACTTTTCTTTATGAAAGTGAATTAGAAGTTGGATGAGGAAGAGATGGAGATTGCACTAGAAGTTGGATGAAGAAGAGATGGAGAATGTGTAGTGTTGACTGGTGATTAATGTTCATTTGTGGAAAGTAGAATCTGCTCGAACCGGTTTAAGCAAACATGAGTATATTACAGGATTATAAATGGTTTACAGAATCACTGAGAAAGCTAATGATGCAGACCTTAATTTCAGCTTTTTAGGAATGATTTTGAGAGCAATTTTTTGGAATCTGGTTAACACGATTGCGATTGCCTTTCTTAGATTAAGCAGTGGCCTTTTATAGAAAGCTGCTGCAGAAAATCCAGACATCTCTACAATGGGGCTTGTCTCTGAGACAGTAGAAACAGTAGAAAACAGCCTCCACCTAATTTCTGTCTTTCACCTCTTGCTTGGGTGTATAAAACTGTTGATATTAGCTGTAGGAAATCCCAGAAATGCAGTTTTTAGCTTTACAGAGAGAAAAATACATTTAAAGAAGGCTAGAATGGAGGTTGAATATCAGTTTTCTATCTCTAACACAATGCTCATTTCATTATGTCTCCTAATAACTTATGTTATGAACTTCTTTGCATAAATAAATTTAAAAAAGATACAGTTTTCTACCAGGGAAGTTCACATTTAAGGGTTCAGCTTCAAATATCTTCTCCTTTATGATAACTCATCCCCAAGGAAGTCTGGAAAACCATAGCTTAAACACTCTAAACTGCTATATTTAGCTCATAGAACCTAAAATAGCCATCCTGCATATTCCTAGGAAATCATTCTATAGCCCATACTCTCAATTCATTTCTTAGTGAGGTGCTAACTAATTTATGCACTAGGTCCCATCATCACATGATTAGTTATTTGCACCTGTCCTCTTCTCCTCCTTTAGTCTCATCAGGGAAACACCATATTCATACCTCCCTCCCCCCCCCCCCCCCCCGCTTAAACTTTGTCTGATATCTAATTGCAGTACAAGCAGAAGTGTTATAGGGAGCCTATATCCACAGATGAAACTTGAATTAGGAAGGATGTGATCAGGTGAAGAATCTTACTCCAAAGTAGAGATTGTAGATTCTCTCTGCAGCAAGTCAGGAGTGGGAATGAGGATGGGGACAAAGGAGCTCACATTTATTGAGTCTGTTACATCCTAATTATTGTGCGTACTCTTTGGTTTGCATTGTCTTTTGGGATGGATATAGCTCACATTTTATAGAGGGCAGCCTCCGGGGGGTTTAGCACTTTGTCCAGGATCATACAACTAGTATGTGGCAGGGACTTGTCCCAAGTCAAGCTTTTCCTGTGGCCTTCCTTTTTCACCTTGCCTCATGGTGGCTCTTGCAGTCCATAGCTTTTAGATATTTCTATTATCCTTTTGACTGTTTCTTCAAGGATGGGATCACTACACCTGTCTCCTAGATGCCTTCAATCTCAAAGAAACACAGCTTAAATTAAAAAATTCAAGCCATAAGACAAAGACATTTGTCTTTGAATATATCAGAATAATTTCTATTCAATGAACTATATTATGAATAAAACTGTTAGAGAGATGGCAAAATTGGAGAGGATAGTAACCTGTCTAAAATCATTATGAGATTACTATGTAGGTTGTGAACTATGAAAAAACAAGAAAAAAGGCAGTAACTGTAATAGAAAAATAAACAAAAGCTTTGAATACAGTTTATAAGGAGGAAACCTAAAAGCTACCAAGTGTATATAGAGATTTTAATGCATTAGTGATCAGAGCAATGCAAGTTTAAAAAATAACGAGATCATTTCACAGCAGAAATGTAAAATGTGTTCACAGATTTGGGAAGACATAGGAACTCTCATACATTGAATGGTGGGTATAAAACATGGCACCATCTTTCTGAAGAGCAGAATTGGTAATAATCAGCTTAAATATGTTTTCATATTCATTTCACTTCCAGTAATTCACTTCCTTGGGGCATTTTCTGAAAATATTGTCACGTAGGTCCCTAAAGTACATATACAGCCATGATTATCATTATTTGTGAGGATTGGGTTCATCTGGAGGTTAATCACCAGGATACTAGGCACATAAAATGTGGTGGTTTCCCATCCTGGGAAATAATATAGAGAAGATGGAAGTAACAGACGAATAACATAGATGGACCTTATACACATAAAGTAGGGCAAAAAGTAAAAAATAGAATGACATATGTAAGACAATTGCATACATACAAATAAATTTTGCATGCACACAGAATAATACTGCATATTTTACAGGAAGACATGTAAACCAAAAGGATCTTAGAACAGTTGTCTACTTCAAACATGGAGTGGAGGTAGAAATGGGGAATGGAGATCAAAGAGAATAAATAAATTTTAGAAACAAGTAGAATAAAGAGATTTGTCTTAATAAGCCAATGATGATAATACGATATTATGGAGAAGAATTAATCCAGCACTCTGAATTTGTTGTTGAAAACAAAAATCTAATAGTCTAGGAGTTGAGGTATTTGGTTAATTTGTCATTTTCTCTGAGAGGAAAGGAAACCATTCTTTTCCTTTTTAAACATGATTTTATGCTGTTTACTTAGATTTATGCCTATACACTGTAAAATCTGCTTTTTACTCATATATTATCTTTGTCTTTGTTGTACTCAGAGGTTCAAAGCTTCTGATGGCGGGGGGGTGTGTCTTTTGATTTGCTTTTATAGCTTTTAGTGTCTTTAGGTCACATCAGTGATAATCTCAATGTTTAAATTTTATAGAAAATCTTCTAGAATTCTAAAACTGAATAGTATTCCCTGGAGACTTAATGATGAAAAGTGTGGGTTGGTAGTACCCAGGTACCCTATCTAGTAAACATTCTTCTTTCAGCTCACATCTCATTCCCTTTGTCAAATCTCTCTGGTATATTTTCCCAAGAAAATATCATTGGTTACTAATTAATAACCAACGATACGTGATGTTGTGGGTCCATCTAAGGATCTAAGAATAATTAAAAGGTTATAATTGGCATTGGACTTTAATCATGTGAAACTAGGAAATTTAAATATTTTTCTTGATAGTTGTGATTTTCTGTCTCTTATTTGCTCTGCTTCGCTCTATCACCTCTGAACTCTGTACTCACGATCTCTGCCTTTCTTTCTGTTCCTCTCTTATCTCAATCATTCCTTCTCTCAGCTTCTTTCTCTTGAAATCTGTCTCTCTGTCTCTTCAGTCTATACCTCCTGATTACTGTTTCATAGCTTCCTAAGAGGGTAGTCTGAGGCTGAATGTATTTGCAGCTATGTCAGTTTATTGCCCTAGATTTAATTGGAGCTTCTATCTTCTTCTTAGTCTGAAAAGTCCTCTTTGACAGCATTATTGTATATTCTTAGAATTACAGTCATTTGAAGCAGACTGTTGAGTACATATTTTATTCCCTTACAGCAGTAAAGAAAAATTTTGTGATGCATTTCACATTGAAAGTAGTTTCCTAAGAGTCAGAGCCATTTTGATGGCTCTTGGGAAAATGCATCAATAATATCTATAAGCTGAAGGCACTTTGATTTCTCCAGGGAGCTCGACAGGCTAATGCCTATGGAACTCCTTATAGTCTTGATTTTCTTTAAGAATTGTATGTAAATTTTCCAGCAAGTTTCAGTACTTTATATCATCAAATTGAAACATTGAAACAATTTTCTGAGGAAAACATTAAAAAGATTTGTCTTCTTTAGAGGTTGGTGGCTTAGAAGTTTTCAATCAACTACTGTAAAAGCATTGGATGCTCAAGGCCAGATTGGCAAAATGGGTGATAAATGAACCACTGGTACCAGGTGACATCCATCTAGTATTTCTGAAAGAACTTTGGAGTGAAATTTTTAAAACTTGGTTGAATTGTGCTTGACCCTAATAAGTTGCCACTGAGTCCAAGATATATAATATTTTCTTTCATCTTGCCCAGGAATTCTTCTAAGACTTGGTGCAGTTAGTTGGTCATTATTACTACTTCATTTCATACCATATACATGACAAGGTAATGGATAGGGTATTTCTGAAAGGTACATAGAAATACATGGTAGAAGATAATCTCTCTTTTTTTTAAGATGATGTCTGAATAGTGGTGGAAACCTCAGATAGAGCCAGATAGGTTTTATAGCCTGTGAGTACTACTGCACTCTTACAAATCGTGGAATTTCAGATAAACATTCTGTCCAGAAAAGTTCTCCCGACTCTGTGACAAATGGATGGGAAAGGAGAAAGCTCAGATTTGAGGGACTAATAGTTTGGACTAATGGCCTCAGAAATAGGAACAGAATATTATTAAAGATCAATTAACACATTTTGGATATGAGAGATGCAAAGTGGGAGGGCATCAAGTATTACAAAGCTTCCAAGTCTGAGTTAGTAGAAAAACTATAACATCATAGCAAGAGGAGGTTGGGAGAAAAATTGACATCAAGATAATGAGTAACAGGTTTAGTTTTTAATGCACTGACCTTTTGAGGTTGAGTTCATAGAAAATAGTCACGTCCTCTTATACAATGTCTCAAAATGCCACAAAGCAATAAATCAGGGTGTTCTCAGATCCCACCCATGTGGCATTTCTTATTTTCTTCAGTTTAATTCTACAAGCTGTTGAATCCTCTCTTAATACTGCACAACAGTGACTCTTGTTTACTTACCTGTCAAATCAATGTGCTGTGAGCTTGATTCAGACAAGGATTGCCTGTAATTTCTGATTCCCCAGTCTCTCAGTAATTGGCTTTTGAGTTGGCTTCCACTGCATGCCCAGCAGAGGGTTAGGGGGCTGCTATCATAGATGAAATCAAATAAGAAGAAAAATGAACTGGTGTTCAGATGGGAACAGGGAGAAGAAAGGATTCTTTCTAGCAGTTGAACAAACCTTCAGAGGAGGATGTGACATTGAAGGATAAAAGATTCCTGAGGGCTAAGAAGGGTGAAAATAGACTCTTAGGACAGGAGAGAAGGAAAGTAAATATATGAGATCATAAAGCCAAAGTGTAAGATATACTTTCCCTCTGACTGGATGAACAGCTTCATAGTGAGAAAGTGGATGGAGGTCGTACTGGAAATGTGCACAAGTAGACTGAAAAGCCTTACTAAGGTCATCTTCTATATTCTTACGTTTCTTAGGACAGAAGTTATTTCTAGGATGAGGCAATAAGGGGAGAGAGGTTAGATTTTTGGTGTCTCTTAGAAGATGCATAGGGGTAAAGTATTTTGAGTTTTAATTTTTGCTACTAACTGTTGTGACCAGCAAAATTATACAAATTTTCTGAACTATATGGCATCTGTTTCTTTGGTATTTATAAACAGTATTACTTGTAGCATAATTTTTATTTGACCTGGGAATTCAGGTATTCAAATATTTGACCTGATAGTTGTTTTTTAGCAAGATATTTAGGTTTGAAAAAATCAAATAAACCAAACAATAACTCATATGCTCTTGATCATACAGGATCAATAAAATCATTTCCAGTTTCACCTTCCATACAACTATAAACAGTATTACCTGCTACTGTTTCCCTCCTCTGTTACTATTATAGAAATACTTACGTTAGTCTTGCTATCATACAAATGACTTTAAAACAAATGTGGCTTTTTAAAAAAAGATTTATTTATTTATGCATACAAGCTGGGGTACAGGCCAGAGGCATGGGGCGGTGAGAGGGTTCACCAGAGACAGAGTGGGGAGCAGAACAAGCAGATCTACGGAATTACACTGCTGAGGGGCGCAGCGGGCAAGGCAGGAGAGGTCTGCCTCGCCATGTGGAATCTTCCTGGCTGGGTGTCAAACTCGCGTCACCACTGCCGACAGCTCCACAGTGCAGCACTAAACTGCTGCGCCACCAGGAGGCCCGATTGTGGCTTTTAGTGAATTATTTGCAAAAATAATTTTCACTTCAGACTGCCATGTTGTGCTGCTTCTGAGCCTCACATTTCAAGTGCAATTTCTGTACTTAATTTTGAGGAAATTACCACAAAAAATTCAATACTTTGTTTTCTGAGAAGGTTCTTGACTCTCTCCCTCTGTTCATGGACCAGGATATTTTTTCCTCAGACTGTATTTATGCAGTATTTTCATCCTGAAGAGCATTTATTGCGCACGTATTTGTAGACAGTATGGGTAATTTACATGATCTGAACAAAAACTAAATACCTAATCACATGTAAGCAGGAGTATATCATGCAATCTTTTTAGATAATATTTTCCTGATTAAAAAATAATGTGTTTTAAAAATGTGGAAACTTGAAAAATAAAAGTACAAGTAGGAAAATAAAATCACTTGAAATCTTCATGTCCCAAAATAAGAGCTATGAACTTTTGGGTTCTATGCATGCTCCATTTTTTTTCTGTGCATCTGAATGTTTATATTTACAATATATTGTGAACATTTTTCATCTTTTTAATGAGTGTATAGGATAGTGATTCAGAACCTGGCTGTGAGGTTGAATACTGATTGAATCACTATTTGGCAATGTGACCTTTATCAAATTATTTAACCATTTAGGCTCTATTTTATTTTCTGCAAAATTGGACTATTAACAGTATCTACCTCACAGGGTTAGTTAGGGCAAAGTGAAATAATGTAGTTAAAGCATTCAGTGCTGACTTATAGCTGTTAATTACATGGTTGTTCATTGTTGGATATTTCAGTTATTTCTAGCTGTTTCTTTCCTGTGTGCACGTTTACTAAGCCACACCCAGTCGCATCAGCTTCATTACTATTATTGATTGTGCATCCTCTAATTACAAAAAGATTTTCTGAGTTAGACTCTCACCCCATTGTAATTTATCCCAAGTGGAAGTTTTCCGTTGATTTTTGAAACTTGGGACTTCTTTTCACTTGCTCCTCTCATATGGATTTGGTCACACCAAATGATCTCACTTGGTCGCCATGGGAATCATTTCCATAGTGATGTCACTTCCTTACATGCCCTCTCCAACGGGACTTGGTAGGAATGAAATTTGACTGTATGGGGCTGACAGGAGAGATGCACATAACCTTCCAAGGGGTTTAGTGGCTGTATTTGAGTCTGGCAATGGTTTCAGCCTAGGGTTCCATATGAGTGGCTGTGGAGAGTCCTTTTAAATAGGGTACTGAAGCCTGGAGGTGGAGCTAAGTCGGGATTTCCGGTAGGAAGTGAGAGGGCAACAGCTTGAGGTGAGATGAATGAGATGAGGCTTGCACAGCTTTAATGAATTTTGCTGCTGTTTTATCCAGCTCAGCAGCAAGTTTGTCTTATGTCTTGGTGGTATCTTAGAGCCTCACCTCAACTTACATGTTTACTGAAAATGTAATAAAAATGAGATACTTAAGTTTAATAAAACATTAAAGATTTGACTCTATCAAAATGTGGTGGAGGAGGAAACACTCCCAAGTGCTACTGGAGTATAAGTTGCTACTCTTGCCACTCTGAGTTCCTCTGTAGAGAGATATTTTCTGATTCTTGGCAGGCAACTTGAAGAAACTCCCATGTAGCACTTGAGAATATTTATTGTGGTGTTGTTTGTAATAATAACAAATTATTACTACAGGAGGGTGGGTGACAGATTTGGAGAATATTTATCCAATGGAATACATGAAAGCAGTTAAAATGGATGAACTAGAGTGACATGTATTAGCCTAAATTAACTGAACAATGTTAACTTTTAAAAAGTGAGTTGAGGAATAATAGTCATGTAACATACTCTTTACATGAAGTTTAAGAACAAATAGATAATACTGTATTTATAAATTCTTTTGTATGTAGTGAAACTATAAATATATGAATATTTTTGGTACCACATTAGATGATAAGTGTAACCTCTAGAGAAGAAAGAAAGACACTGAGATAACGGGAGATAAAACATCAGATTCAGATTCTTTTTTAAAAAAAGATTTATTTATTTATGAATACAAGAGCTGGGGTGTAGGCCAGAGGTGTGGGGTGGAGAGAGGATTCACCAGAGACAGAGTGGGGAGCAGAACAGGCAGATTGAACTACACTGCTGAGGGGAGCAGCAGGTGAGGCAGGAGAGGTCTGCTGTACCATGTAGGTAGCTGCCTGGCTGCGGATCGAACTCGTGCTGCAGTGACTGTGGACAGCTTCATAGTGCTGAGACTTAACCCCTTGCACCACCAGGGAGGCCTAGATTCAGATGCTATAGATATTTATTTAAGGAAAAAAAAGAACTGAAGCAAAGATAAGACATTAAGGTGTAAGTTGATTAAATATATTCTGTATTTTATCTCTGTTCTGTATGATTAACATTTCAAGACTTACTAAAATGGGGCAAAGGGGCAGAGGAAATTAATATATGACCCCATAAAGAGCAATTCTAGGGCCTCCCCGGTGGCGCAGTGGTTAAGCGCTGCGCTGTGGAGCTTTTGGCAGCGGCGACACCAGTTCGATGTCCGGCCGGGGAGAATCCCACATGGCACGGCAGACCTCTCCTGCCTTGCCCGCTGCTCCCCTCAGCAGTGTATTTCTGATCTGCCTGTTCTGCTACCCGCTCCGTCTCTGGTGAACCCTCTCGCTGCCCCACGCCTCTGACCTGTACCCCAGCTTTTACGTATAGATAAAAAACAAATCTTTAAAAAAGAAAAAGAGCTGCGAATTGCATGTGTTTGTCTTTTTTGTATGCTGAATAGTATTCCATTGTGTATATATGTACCACATCTTCTTGATCCAGTCATCTATTTTTGGGCATTTGGGTTGTTTCCATACTTTAGCTATTGTAAACAGTGCTGCAATAAACATGCGGGTGCATGTATCCTTTCGGATTAGTGTTTTTGTGTCTTTTGGGTATATTCCCAGTAGTGGTATTGCTGGGTCGTATGGAAGTTCCATTTCTAGCAGTTTGAGGAAACGCCATACAGCTTTCCATAGTGGTTGGATCAATTTGCATTCCCACCAGCAGTGTAGTAGAGTTCCTCTTTCTCCACATCCTCGCCAACATTTGTCGTTGCCTGTTTTATTAATGTGCGCCATTCTCGCTGGGGTGAGGTGGTATCTCATTGTGGTTTTAATTTGCATTTCCCTGATTATAAGTGATGTTGAACATTTTTTCATGTACCTGTTGGCCATTTGCTTTTCTTCTTTGGAGAAGTGTCTTTTTAGCTCTTCTGCCCATTTTTTGACTGGATTGTTGGCTTTGTTTTTTTTTGAGTTGTGTGAGCTCTCTGTAGATTATTG
>PVIJ01014506.1:0-13079 GCA_004024925.1 Scalopus aquaticus
GATCACGCGCTCACTCCACCGAACCCTCACCTGGCATGTGAACAGCATGCAGGTGGGTGGAACTGACTGCGGTCTCTAGTCCGGCCTCCTCAGCCCACACCCTCTTTTTTCAGGCGCCATCTTGTAATGGCGGCCGAGACCACGCCGCGCTCCAGGCGCCATCTTGTAATGGCGGCCGAGACCACGCCGCGCTCCAGGCACCATCTTGTAATGGCGGCCAAAACCACGCCGTGCCCCACAGTTTTGGACAATGCATACTTTTTATTTATTTTTTTTTTGCAAAGTTCAAAACTCAGTAATAGTAAAATCAAGTATGAATACAACATGTTTAAACAATTGGCTAAAGTCCTTCAAGAGGAAAAAGTAGCATTTCATGCAAATGATATACACGATAAATATTACTTCTATCTCTACATTTCAAAAAGACCTGACATCCATCTGAAGAATAATGTTCTTTAATTTTGTCCCAATAATCAGGTCACTGGTTTTGACAGATTGACTTGTTTAACATAAAAATAAGCAACATTATTATTAAAAATTGGATTAGTTTTGAAATGTCTTTTATAACTCAATAAGAGTGTAATGTATGAGGAATAAGAAATTCTATCACATTTCATGGCTTTAGCAAAATAAAAGTATAATATGGAAATTGCTCTTTTCTGGCTTTATTTTCATCATCTTCTAATACACTGAAAACATGGAAATCCAATAAAGGTGATTATCTTAGACCCTGAAAATAAGTAATATTAATAAAATTTCCTATAACTCTCTATGGTACTGTGGACAGGACACATTCATGTTCATATTTTAAGAACAGATGGTACCAAAAGTCTATCATGTGCCATGTACTGAGACAGATGCATTCTGACAATTCTCTGACATTCCCAAAATTGAGCTTGTTTGGGCTGTCAGGTTCACATTAGTGCACAGAAACAATGATCGGGTTACATTGAGCAAGATGAAGGGAATTTAAAGATTTCTGACATGCAATAAACCCAGGGGAAAAGCATGTGTGTTACAAGTTACTGAGGAAAACAAGTCTTTATAAAAGCAATTTTCCTTTCTTTAGCAAACCTATAGCTTAAATCAGACTGAGAAGATTAGCCCTGATATGTTCTTTAAAGAATTTCTTTTCTGAATTAGACTCCCCCATCGTGAGGTAGCCATTTAAATTTAAAAAGATTAAACATCACAGGAAACTTCATCTCAATCTACTTAATTTCCTAGGATTCCTGGCCTGAATAGTAGGTTGTTTTGTACAACCACTTAAGATCATGATAGGGCTAGACTCTATTTTTGCAGCCAACTAAGCAATATAGCAGGAAATCACTTTTGGACTCAGAGAATCCTATCTTACATCTTGACTCCGTTGTATAAATTTTCACATTAATAAAAAATAATTTTCCTTTTTCTAGATCTCAATTTATTTATTTGTACATAAAGAGATTAGATTTAGGGGCCCCCCTGGTGGTGCAATGGGTTAAGTCTCAGCACTATGGTAAGAGGGTGGTCTTCAGAAAAGAGGAATGTTCCAGGTTCCTGTCCCACCCAAGGAAGGGTGGACCTGAGCAGGAGAGATAAGAAGTTGGAAAAGGAGAAAAAAAGAAGGAAGAAAGCAGGATGGAGAGCCAGAAGAGGCACAAAGATGAGAGAGACATGTGAAGAAGCTGCACTGGCCTGGACTGATTGAGACAGATGTGGGTGAGAGACCGTGGAGAGGTGACAATGGCAACGTTGATCTTGATTTTGATTTTGCCCTTTTCCTCACAGGTTGTCTGACTGTTTCTGACCCTTTTCTATGGGTCCCTGCCAAAAGGTGTTTTAGACTCATGGCAGGCTTTCAGGACTTGCTTTCGGCCAATCCCATTTGGGTGGACTTTTGCTCACGAGGTGATGGATAACTTTGGGTACTTAGTTTAGAAGCTATATTCTTTGTTTTTTCTGTATTATTACACTAATTGCATTAAAGTTTCTTTTCCACTTAAGGTCTTATATGTTTTGTCCTGATGCGGCGAATGGCAGAATTGGGGTTTCAGGAGTGCCCCTCTCCCTGCCCTCTAACACTATGAAGCTATCCACACCCACTGCAGCATGAGTTCAATCCCCAGCCAGGGAGCTTCCCACATGGCGCAGCAGACCTCTCCTGTCTCGCCCACTGCTCCCCTCAGCAGTGTCTTTCAGTGATTCTGTTCTGTTCCCCACTCTGTTTCTGGCAAATCCTCTCCCCACTCCCCCATACTTCTGGCCTGCACCCCAGCTCTTGTATGCATAAATAAATCAATCTTTTAAAAAAAGGATATTAGGGGGCCTCCCTGGTGGCGCAGTGCTCAAGCACTGAGCTGTGGAGCCATTGGCAGCGCGCAGTGAGGGTTCGACGCCCAGCTGGGAGAATCCCACATGGTGCAGCAGACCTCTCCTGCCTCGCCCTCTGCTCACCTCAGCAATGTGTTTCTGATCTGCCTGTTCTGCTCCCCACTCTGTCTCTGGTGAACCTTCTCGCCACCCCACGCCTCTTGCCTGTACCCCAGCTTGTATAAATAAATCTTTTAAAAAAAAGGATACTAGATTAGGATTCTTTCAGAAATAAATAATAAATTCAACTCTAATTGGTGTATGTATCTGTGTGTTTGTGTGTTTATCTTTACTTTTTTTTTTTGGGATGAGGAGAATCAAAGAAGTAAAGCACTTGAATGATGAAATAAAATCACAGAATTTCTATTCTATTAAAATAAATGAAGTAAAATTTGGTTTACCCGTCTGACCTGAAAATTTCACACAACAGAGGAAGATAACTGAGCTTCTACTGTATTATTACTTATTCTCATGAATAAATTTTATTAGTTAAACAGAGGCTGTTCTTTTTTAAAAAAATCTTTGTATTAATATTTATTTTGGGGGTTAATTTAAAAATACTAGAAGATTACAGGAATGGAGGTTTTTAACCAAATAATTATGATAAGTGCTTCTGAAGACCACTGCACCTCTCCTCACCAAACATAAAGACAAACAAAACCCAAAACTGAAAAATAAAATTCTAACAGGATTTGTGTCAGGATGTGTGTTCACTTAGAAAAGTTATTGACCAGGATTGCTTCTGAGGTATGATATAATTCAGGGCTTTTGTTTTTTTTTTTCTTGAGACTGTTCATTAGAAAGTTCGTTCCTGTGTTCTCCTCAGAAAGGTTCTGTTTTTCCTTATCTGGGTTAAGGTCTTGAAATTGAGAAATTTCAAAAGCTCCCAGTGGGAGAAATTTTGGGATGAGGCTGGAGGTATGGGGGTGGAAGAATCATCAGAGACAGAGTAGAGAACAGAAGAGGTGGATTGATTGAAATATTCTGTTAAGAAACAGTGCGTGAGAATGGAGAGGTATGCACAGGAAGGAGGATTTGAGCTCTTTTATGTTCTATTTTTTTGTGTGTGGGCTTTCTCCCTTCGGGCACCAGTTACTTGCTGAGATGTCTGGACTCTGGCACTGGCATTTGACACAGAAACATTTCATGGTCTCTGCTCCTGCATTCCTGGAGCTGGGCTGGTTTTTCTGGTCTTGCTGGTTGGGTCTTATGCCCTTGTCCCCAAGGTAGCCTTATCCAGGCCCTTATCTATTCAGGCTTCCCAAAACTGTCTGTTGGGCAAGGATTGGGGTTTAGCTTTTAACCTTATTAAGTTGTGCCCCATCAATGTTATGGATAAGACACACAATATAGATCCAAGCACTTTGCTTTACAAATGAGTAAACACTGGATGGACATTTCCATAGCAACTTGTGGTCCATCAATGACACAACAAGTGCTAGATTTCAAGCTGAGTTCTCTTGCCACTTAACATTCTTCACTTTCTTGGGCCAACAGTCTTGGTCTTATTCCTTTTCTACTTCTGCTAATTTTGTTGGTATTTAATGGCACTGTGTCTGTGGTAGGTGTTCAGTAAATATGAATTGAATGCATTTGTTATCTAGTGTCAGATCGCCAATACTGACCATGTTGGGAAAAACCTGTCAATGGTAAATGAGTAAGCATAATGTCATGAGGTTTGCAGAGAAACTTCAGACGTTGGGAGAGTTTCTGGTTGTTTTTAAACTCAATAAGCTGCCCCCACTTAACCCCAGAACCTGCAATGACTGTATCAGTTTCCATGGTAGCAGCCAATTATGACAGATTTTAGATCACACTGGGGGTACAGAGAGTCTGTCTAGATTGTGCGAGGAAAGGACTGAACACATCTTACACCTGAGCTTCATGCAAAAAGAGGTTAAAATAAAATCTGCTATCAGATCTTACTAACATTGGAACGTGGAAATGGAGGACAGGATGGGGTTTTCCCTGGACCTGGCACTAAATCACCAAGAAAGTTATAAATGAGGAAGTGAAAGGCAGAGGTTTGTGGAAATGCAGCAAGTAAGGTGGAGCTTGCAGAGAAGTAGGTGTCTCCTTGGTATGATTAAGAATACAGGTTCTACCCTGAGAGTTTTATCAGGGACACCTACAAGTTTTCTTTCCTCTGAAATATCCTGGGCCTGGGCTCCACTCCCTGAAATTTAAATTCCATAGAAAGTGTGGAGATTCTAGTGCACATGCTTAATTTAAGGAAGGTTCAATTCAAACTGACAGCGATCTCAGTCTCTCACCCACCCTTCATGCTAATGCTGGCGACTGACCCTCATAGAGAGCTGTAATCCTTCCTTTGCAAGTCTGTTTCTATTATATGAAAATTGCCCTGGATAATTTATAATTAAGACTACCCATTATTGGGCCTCCCTAGTGGCACAAGGGGTTAAGTCTTAGCACTATGAAGCTGTCCGCAGCCACTGCAGCATGAGTTCGATCCCTGGCCAGGGAGCTTACCACATGGTGCAGCAGACCTCTCCTGTCTTGCTTGCTGCTCCCCTCAGCAGTGTACTTCAGTCAATCTGCCTGTTGTGCTCCCCACTCTGTCTCTGATGAATCCTCTCACCCCTCCCCATACTTCTGGCCTACACCTCAGCTCTTGTATAGACAATCTTTAAAAAAAAATGATTACCCAATATTGATATTTTCTGATAACAAGTGAATAGGTTTCTTTACTTCCTTTAGGTAGTTTTGATAAAAATCTTTATGAAAACAATATTTGTAGCCTATTGTTTCCTCACTCTCCCACTTGGTGGGGAACACAGCTACCTTCATCTTGCGTGGGGGCACTACAAGTGGCTATTTTATCATTTAGTCTTTGATTGTAGAACACCCACTTCTATTTATTTATTTATGCATACAAACTGGGGTGCAGACCAGAGGTGTGGGGCAGTGAGAGGGTTAACCAGAGACACAGTGGGTAGCAGAATAGGCAGATGGACCAAAATACACTGCTGAGGGGAGCAGCGGCAAGGCAGGAGAGGTCTGCCTCACCAACATCCACTTCTTATGCATGAGAAAAATTCAGTAATTTCTCCTGGCATTTTCTTCTATCACCAGCCTTGATGAGAAAGGAGCTCAGTTGCAGAGAAATAGGACATTCTAGTGGGTGGAGTGACTGAAGTAATTGAAGACAGCCCCAAGCACTAACATTATACAGTTTTACTCCAGCAGCCCAGTGAGTCATATCCTACCCAGAACATCTCCTCTTCCAAGCATGGCCACCTTGAAATAATTAGAAAAACAAGCCAAGGATTCAATTTTATTTAAAAAAAAAAAAAACACAAAAACCACACAATTTATTGAAAAAGAGTAATGCTTTATACAAATTCCCATTACAAAACCCCAAAATATCTATTGGTCCTGTTTCCAGATACGAGAGCAGAGTACAAAAATATCAAAATTGAAGAAATTCTGGTGTAACAATTCTGTTGACTACTTTGGGCTACAGATTTCTTTGTAGAGTTTACAAGTAGTAATCATATGCATTTACACTGACAAATCATTAATATAGCTTCTAGAAGCATAGGCGCTCAGGTTTGGAAGACACTCTAAAATGTACTAGGTTCAAAACTTCCTATGATGCAGTCCTTTGGATAAGATCTCACAATGAATTACCCTGCCCAAACTATCTATCCTTGTGTCAGCTGTTAGCTAGTAGCAATAGCACTGATGGTATCATTTAAAAGTAATCTACCTTGGATGCCCATGTAAAGCATCGTAATTCAAAAAGCCTTCCATATTTTGACTTTGCTACCCCTTACACTTCTGTTTTACCTATCACATCTGCAGTCTTGTCCAAGATCAAGTCTGTATTCTTGAAAAGAGAAAAGCTTAGTGACAAAAAGCAGAAAGTCAAACTGATCGAAGTAACTCATCGCTTAAAATCTTTTCATTTAGTAAGCTGGGTTTTGCTTTAGTGTCTCTTCACTAGAGATTTGTTAGGGTAAGAAACCCATTAAAAAAAAAAATCCCCTCTTTGCAGTCATTTGAAAGGTAATCTAAAACCTATGCATTTAAATTCCTTAATTCTTTCCCTTAGTACAGTACTTTTCACCTTATAAAACCACATTTACATATATCCCATCTCACTGGATCCCCACAACAGCTCTGTGAGGTAGGCAGGTCAGGAATTACAATCCCCTTTTTTACAGATGGAGCAATAAATCTAGGGCAGCCAAGTGCCTTGCCCAAACTCAGGCAGTAATTGATAGCACCAAGACTCAAGTCAGGTCTCCAGACAGAGAAGCTGACACCCTTTCATTACATCACCTGGCTCACATAAAATAGCAGTTTCCACAGACTGAAAACTAAGAACAATTGTTCAAATGGAACAGAGCACAAACAAACTGCTAGGCACAGCTAAAAGAAAGGAAATAGCCTGGTGAGGGAAGGAAGGTGTTGAATGATGGGAAGGTAGGTTTGTAGGTTTGTTTCAATGACTTTTTAATAGCCAATTGAGCAAATAAAAGCACTACTATCTATACTTCATGCTCAAAGAATGTACATAATACCACCTAATTGATATTCACACCACCTCTACCAGCTGGTTAAGTATTATTATCTCAATTTGACAGATGGGAAAACAGAGAAACATTAAGTGACTGGCTTACAGCTACAGAGAGAATCCTTGTCACCAGATTAACACTACAGAACATTTAACACATCATTCAGACAAAGAGAACACACCTGTTTAGGAAAAGGTAAACTACATGATAAGGACATAGGAGAAAACAATAGAATTGAGGAGGTAAAAGGAAAAAAATCAGGTGATTTGTGGGGATGTGCAACTAAGAATAAGTAGCTTGAAAATTTAATCGATAAAACCATGTTACAACATTTGGGAAAGCAGCACACAGCTACTCAATGGGACAAATATTTTCAAAGTAAACAAGCGTGTTATGGGTCAGAGTTCAAGGATCATGTAGGAAGGTCACCAGAATATATCATGCTGGTCATAAAGAAAGAGTTGTCTCAAAGTTCTGATTTGTAAGCAGTTCTTACTGACATTAGGAATTAAATTGCAAGCTTATGAAACGTGTTATTAGATTCAGAACTTAAGCCCCACCTAATAAAAAAAAACACATAAAGACAAAAGAATGTTGTCAAAGCAAGTGCTCTCAGATCATAGTAAAAAAAAATAAAATAAGCATGCAAAAAAAAAACCACAAGAATTGAGAGAATTCATACTTGTAGTTTAAGTCTTCTGTCATAAAACTGCAAATAATCACTAAAAGCTGAAGAAGGGTAGATGATACTTGATCTATTATATATGTGTACATATAGAAATGAGAAATATACCAAATAAACTGCTAACTTAATCAACGTAGAATTAAATACATATTTCTTTTTAGATATATTTTAATTATATTGGTAGTAACATAATGAGAATAAGAATTTGTACTATCTAATTTTTTATAGAAAAACATGTATATATACATATCTATATATATTGAAGATGTGCCCCCTCCCCTTATTTGAAGTGATTACTCAGTGGGATTCAATAATACAAATGGAAAAGGCTTCCCTCTGTATTGAGGAAAGGATATAAAATAAGACTAAGCCATTTTTATCAATGGGTATTTTTTTTTTTAAATGGGTTTTTTTTTGGCGGGGGAGGGTAGTAATACCACAGTTCAGACTACGAAAGTCAAGTGTAAGGTCTTAATGTCAATGATAGTACTTCAAGGTCCATTTTGTTTTGTTCCAACAGGGTTGTCTCCTTTTTGTTTCTGTGTCACACATAGTCTTTACCACTGGATGGTGCAGGTTTTGGATACGGCCGTGGTGTTGGGTAAGATGTTGTTTTTCTGGGACAGGAGCAGCAAAGTAGGGCACCTCCCAGAATGCAGAGAGAAGCAGCAGCCCAGCCAGTGAAGAGAGCCTGACCAAATTCATACCTTGAAAACAAGAGTGCATTTGGTTAGCCTCAGAATCATTGGAAACTTCTACACTCGATCTTAGCCAAAAGGCTGAGACACAATCATTGGAAATTTCTAATATAAATAATAGACAGATATAAATACTATACTCATTATTCCCCCTCCCTCCACCCACCCCACCCCCCCACCCCCGCACTGGGGTGGGGTGGAGAAACCCAATCCCTTGGGGAATTACATTAAGTTTTGTGAACATATAAACATGAGAATGTTTACTTTGCAATTGTTGACAGTTTTTAGTAATAGATCAAGCAACATGGTATGTAACACAAGGTTAATTGCACAACTATTTCCAAAGACTTTTCCACGCGTAGGAGACTTGTAAATCATGTTCACATATTTTAGAAGTTGGGTTTGGACCCTGGTTCCCAAGCTAAAGCTTAAAAACCTATGTTATCAGAAACTGCTAGAAAGTTATGCTAGAGAGAAACTGCTAGAGAGTTATGAAAATGATTATTGTTTTTAATTGTTGATTCCAGGCACCTATAAACACTGCAATGTGAACTTCACAGTTTGGTAAAAAAGACCTCTAGATAGCTCATAGGTCATTCTAGATTAAGTTGATTCAGGTGGATATGTTATGCCAGACTCATGGGGAGAGGATCTGTGACTAACTGTGGGCAATGAAGGTAGAGAGGACTGGATCTAGAGTTTTAAAATCTGGGTTTGAATCCTGAAGCAAACTCTCAATTGCTGCAATTGTGGACTTGTAGCCTCATTTCTCAACCTCAGTTTCTGCTTTTTTTTAGAATAAGATTATCCTACCTGCCTCACTGGACTGCTGTCAGGAGCAGTTTCACATGAGGCAAGGTAAATAACAAGTGGATAGTCCCTAGCAATTTATAAAGTGCTTTCGTATCCATTACTAATAAAATTTCAGCCTACTGACCTCCAGCAGTTTCTGTCCCTACACTGTAAATCTCATGGGAAGAGTTCCAACACAATCACTGCAGCATGTGTTCTCCTATACGTGGGTGACTGTATAAAAAGAATCACACCTTATCTCTCCAACCACAGGGATTTTTCATCCATTCATCCTAGACTCAACAAACAATAATTACATCTTAACATCCTGACTCTGAAGGTAATTATGAGGCTTTAAAGATGTGAACACGATGAGACAAAGAGCCTTGTCACTGATCAAAGAGTGTCATTACATGACAGGCAGGAATCAGCTCTTTAACTTCCACAACTTGTAATATTGAGAAGGGTGACCTTTGTAAAGTCAATTTTATAGTTGTGGTGAAACATATACTTTGAAAGTGGTATCTCAACTTTTTTTTTTCATAAATAAATTGACCTGTTTTTTTTCATAAGCAAAATTAAACTACTGGAAATGACCCCCACAGCAGTATAATTTTCTTCAAACAATCATAAATTGTGCTTAGTTACAAATAATCCAATTGTTATATCAATATATACTTCAAAAAAGGAGACTGCAAATATATTAACATTTTTATTAATGTCGAAAAATAGGTCTACCATAGAATTGGAAAGTTTACTGCCTGTAACCTTCCTATTTTAAAATGCATTTGTCATCAATATAGGCTATTAAAACAATTATCACACTCATTTTAACATGAGTCATGGGTGATTCAAATTATTTTCAAGTATGACATAAACTTCTCTAAAATTGTGGAAATCAAATCTGGAAAGGTATGGCACTAGCAGGACTTTGCAAAACATGAAGAGTACTTTCTCAGAGACCAATTTATTTTGTACATAAAAAGCATTACCTGGCATTGACTGGGGTCATGGGGTCATAGAATTCTTGAACAATTCTATTTCCATACCATGCTGTGGCAACTAAAAGAGCCAGACCTGCAGAAATTCAAAGTAAAACACAGTTAATCAGTATGGAACACTAAGCATAAATAAATACACAGCCCACTAAATGTATACATATTTTACAAGAATTAAATTTTATTAATAATGCTGATATTTTATATTTAGCTAATTTTAACTTTGGAGATTAAAGCTTCAGACATGATTTATTCCAAGCATTATTTTAAGATGGACAAAAACATTAGGTCAGAGTTAGGAATGGGTTTTACTCTTTCTGCCATCTTACTCACTTATAGTTTAAGGTTATTGGTATAATAATAATTATGGAAAATACAGCTTTTTGGAAATAATTCAGCAGGTCATATCATTCCAGATCTTCTTTAAAGCTATTGCTATACATTAGTGTGTGAAAATACTTTTGATAAAACCAGAGACACTTGCAAAACAGAAGATGAAAATCTTTCTGTTTTCTTTTTGCCAAAAAAATCAAAACTTCTGTCTCTTTGTGATCAAAAAGAGAGTAAGCAGCCAGATAGTAGGGAAGAGCAACACCTGTCTCAAAATATGAACTAGACCATCCAAATTCCTATTACCCTACTGTCCATACACGGTAGGTATTTCCTTGTGATTTGCTGAGGTGCTATATCAGATTAATGCAATGCACTCTCAATTTCCCATGCTTCTCATAGTTCAACAATACCAGAGAAACCAAATAATCCAAATAATTCATTCCATCAGTTATAATAAGTATAAAATATCTTGAATTTTCTTAACCAAAAAAATTAAATAACTTTTTATAGTGATTCTAAGAAACTACCAATATGCATAGTCTAAATCTTTCTAGCTTGCCTCTTTCCTCTTCCCTTGCCAAATAAAGGGGTTCAATCTAATTGCTTCTAATACTGGACAGAGAAAACATCAATGCCTTTGGCTGCTAGGACAGATCATTTTGACCCTCACTTTCTACAAAGTTCCTGAAACTGAAGTGGGATTGATAGACTCACTTACTGGAGTGCTAAGAAGGCAAGCAAAGGGAGGGTACTATGTAGTAAGTTTATTCACAGTCTTTGATGTAAAATTAAACTCTTGGGAGTAAAACACTATCCATACTTTTTAATAGGCGATAATCTGGATGAACTGAAAGATTGATCACTTTAACCAAATCTTTAGCAAAATCATAATCCTACTTCTTTCATTATTGGTTAAACCCATATATTGCGCTGGGACAAAGGCCCCAAACAAGGTCTTTGTCAAAGAGGAAATGAGAAGGGTAAGTCTAATTCCACTTTTTCCTAGTGGTGGATTAAACTACTGGTGTCTTTTTAAAAATAATATACTATTATATATATATATATATATATATATATATATATATATATATATATACACACTAATCTATTTCAAGAAGGAAACTACTATATATATTATAAAATGTATATGCAATCACTATATAATAGTAATCTGTTGTTATTTTATATACTATTTCATAAACACCAACTATCTCATTTAATATCTCTTATTAAAGATTTTATTATGGAACTGTATATGTCTTCCTCTGGCTCTCACTTTCTCAGATGTCACATATCAAATTCATCATTGAGATTTAAATAAAGCAACAAACACATTTATTTTCTATGGAAAATATAACTTTATCCTTTTATCATTTTTCTTCAGGATCTTTCTGTATTGTTCTCTTAACTCACTGAATCTAATTTCCTGCCATTCCAACATTTCACCTCCATTATTGGTGTCTTTCTTCACTGATCTCTGGGTACATTCTGTTCATTTTAGAATCTGATCGGCTCAACTGAAACATTGTCCTCATTTTCTTTACTTACTTTTTTCTCCAGTAATCCAATGACATCTTTTCCTCAGAGACCTGTGCAATTCAGACATTCTTCATGTTCTCTCCTACTACTCCCTCTCCCATTTTTTCTATACAGTGTCTATGGAGCTAGATATGATAAAAAAAAAATCTAAATTATACAGAATTGTTTTTAGTGTTTACTAGATAGAAAATACCTGTCTTCACCTGGGGAAACTGGTTCTAACAAACCAGTTAGTACCTGGAACATCAACAAATAGACCTGTCCACTATGAGCACAGACTTCAAATCTTCCTTTGGCTCCTGTTTGTAATTTTGAAAGTCAACTGGATTGAAAGTTTCTATGACTTCAGATTTTAAAGGACTGAAATAAATCAATCCAAGTATAACAAACTCAACATAATCTAAAGAAAGTGAAAACTAGATCTCAAACCTTCAGAAATAGTTTAGCAAAATGAAGGGGGACATGGCCTCTCTTACCTGCAATAAGAAATATTACTCCCCCAATGACAGCCATTCGCATCTTCTGCACCTCATCATCTTCCATGCACTTCATACACTTCATGCCAATGGTGGCTACACAGATGGCGAGTAGTCCCAGCAGGATGCCAATCACCATCAGGGCACGAGTTGCTTGCAAAGTACCTGGCGGAAATCATTTAGAACACGTGAAAATCATGTCTATACCAACAAGCGAACAGTGACATAAAACTAAATATATTTCAACATTGTATGATAGAGGGAAAATTGAACAATGAGTCTGGACACCCCAGTTTTTGTTTTTTAAAGTTTTTTTAAAATTTATGATTAGGGGGCCTCCCTGATGGCACAGCAGGTTAAGTCTCACCACTATGAAGTTAGCCAGAGCCACTGCAGCATGAGTTCGATCCTCGGGCAGGCCAGGGAACTTCCCACATGGCGCAGCAGACCTCTTCTGTCTCCCCCACTGCTCCCCTCAGCAGTGTACTTCAGTCAGTCTGCCTGTTCTGCTCCCCACTCTGTCTCTAGTGAATCCTCTCATCCCCTCACACCTCTGGCCTACACCCCAGTTTGTATTCATAAATAAATTATTTTTTTAACAGAAGTTTTTTTATGATTATATGTTGCCAGGAACCACCAAGGTTTCTTCCTCAGAAAAGCAAACA
>PVIJ01014506.1:13179-40488 GCA_004024925.1 Scalopus aquaticus
AAGCGCTGCGCTGTGGAGCTGTCGGCAGCGGCGACGCGAGTTCGATGCCCGGCCGGGGAGAATCCCACATGGTGCGGCAGACCTCTCCTGCCTCGCCCGCTGCTCCCCTCAGCAGTGTATTTCTGATCTGCCTGTTCTGCTACCCGCTCTGTCTCTGGTGAACCCTCTCGCCGCCCCACACCTCTGGCCTGTACCCCAGTTTGTATGTATAAATAAAAAAAAAAATAAAAAATAAATCTTTAAAAAAGAAAAGCAAACAACCCAGGCTGAATGAGGAATAAGAAGCCCTCCAACTCTAACATTTGATGCTTTCAACATTAAAATCAACATCCTCTGGAAAAAATGATTAATGATCGGTTGAACAAGTTTAGCTGAATGACTACCTTTTTAATCCTCATGAATAGAGCATAGTTATTATAATTAATGTCAAACCATTTAAAATTCAGTAGATTACAATATATCTTGGAAATAGGCAACAGCTTTATATTCCAATCATCGAGCCTCAGGAAAACTGGTGAATCTGGAAGAATGATGAATCTTTGCTAAGTCATCACAGTTGGATAAGCATCATTTGTATCTCCAGTCACTGTGGTGGGGCGGGGGAGAGATACTAATGCCATTTTTCTTAGTACACAACAAAATAACCATTGTGATGTTAGTTGGGAACATAATCGATTCATATTCAGAGATATTACCAGTTTTAAACTATGATGTTATAAGCTAGAGGACAATAATTTAATTCAATGTAGTTTTCTCAGGATTCAAGTAATCTTCCAACTGTCTATTATTGTTGTTCTACTGGGTCATGATCTAATAGTTTGGGTCAGGTGTGACAGATTATGTTGATTTGATTCTTAAAGGGTAATACATGACACCCTCATATTTCAAGTTGGCAGCATAATGGAAGACCTAAAAAGAAATGAATTGAAGCTGTGCTGGGTAGAAGGGTTTAAATTCTACATTTATTTCTCCTTTCAAATAAGGATAATTCTCCCATAGCTTTAATGCATGACAAGTTTTTTCACTTATAAATATTATTTGTAATATAATAAACAATGCTCTCTTGGGTAAACGAGCTTTGTAACCAGTTTCTATTATGTAAAGTATGACTGATAATATCTCTCAACAGGGAGTTGGAAGAATGAACTTCTTGATGATCTTCAAAAGTAGTTGAGATGATGAAAAACTTTTCTATCTCATACATTAGACCGGGACTCAGTGTTAGCATTTTCAGGGTTGAGAACTGAGGTTACTAATCATACTTAGGATGTAAAATTTCTAAAACATCATTCAATTTTAATTTATTGATCTCTTCATTCTTGCCACACCCATTCAATCCATGATAAAATTATAGTAACCTCTTTGGAGGAAGTATCAAAGCTGTTTTTTTTCTATATCTAAGATATATTTTAGAAGCCAAAATACATTTTACTTAATCAAAAAGCAAAAATCCCCTCACATTTCCATCCACCTTTCTATAAGTTTGTCTGGGGACATCTGAACTCTACCCCACACACAATTATTACGATTCCAGGGTGGCACAGGAGCTGAAACATACACACACACACCACGCACCATGGATTTACAGGACCAGAAACTTCTTCTACGGTTATTGGAAACTTTTTCCTTAGAATCACAAACCACACTGTGGTATGAAGAGGAAAGTACCAAGGACTCCACTGTGATGCTGTGTCTTTCCTTCTGATTTGCCAACAGCTTTTACAAAGATAACCATTACTTAAGATGAGGAGAAAAATAAAACAACTAAGCTCTTATACATAACACACATTTTTAGACTTGGTCCTAAGATTCCACTCAGAAGGGAAGGTACTTCAGGCAGAGCAACACTGGAGGAGGAGGAGGTACGGAAAGTCACAGAGAGGCCCACACATTTAGAGGACAGGGGGCAGTGGTCCATTTGCCTGGGACTGCCAGGATTTTAAAACAACAGGTCTGGCATCTGAGAATGCCCTCAATCCTGGACAAACTTCAAAAACTGTTCCCTCTACTGGAGGAGGACAGGGTATGAAAGTGAAATGAGGAGAGTTCACAGGACTTGCAAGCTAGTGTAAGGTGTTTGGAATTTAATGTAAATATAATCATAAGTCCTTGAGAGCCTTAAAGAAGGGGTGACAGGATTTTACCCTCAGCAGAGAGAGCACAAGTAATAAACATTCTTCCTAAGGTAGCCCTTCAAATATGCACAGCCTTTTAATCTCTCAGCCACCTCCATTTTTTTCACATAAATACTCAGTTTTCTAACCCTTTATTAATCAACTTCTGTTGTTTTCTCTGATCTCTCTCCAATTTTTCCACTTTATTTGAGCTGGAAGTTCCAAATTAGACCCAGCTTCTAAAATAATCATTCTAATCTGCACTTCATATAAGAATAGCAGGCCACCAACCCAGCAGGTTGGAGCACTGAGATCACACGTACTCTTCACGAGGAGTCTGCTGGGCCTCAATCTCATGAGTCAGACCTGTATAAAACCACCCAGGCAGGGAGCACACATGGATGCAATACCTCAGGGTTCCATCTACCTTCACCTGGAATAATCTGAGATTCATTCTTTTCATCTCTAAGATTTTCCCCCTTTAAGTTCTTAGAGAAAACAAATTTGATTCACATCATACACCTACTCTTTCTGCCTCTTTTACAAAGTGACAAAGGGGACGGGGACAGAAATTCTGATCAAAGTTTGCTACAAAGCCCAGGACAGTTTAATTTCTTAAAGAGTCATGGATTGTTTGTATCATACACAAAAAATAATGGAGAAAATAAAAAATAGTCTATATTTTAGAATCACACAAACCATATAGAGCACAGGGATCATGTTTCATTTTTTAAAATCTGAAAAAAAAAACAATAGCATTATTTTGCAAAGGAACATTTTCATTTACTTCCTGGAATCTATTAACTTTCAAAATATCTTTATGTTTTACCACACTCCATTTTTGGGTTTAAATGGACATCAAACAATCTCATCCTGCTTCACTAGAGACATCTGGATGAATCATTAAATGGTTACATGTAGGGGAAAGGTAAAAAATATTACAAAAAAATAAGCCTAAGGACCATAGGATCGTGAAAACTCACTAGCCAGGCATATGGAATGATGGGCGACAAGTCAAAATAAGTGAGTGTTGTGACACAAATCATGAAGGTTTTATGTGTAGATAGAATCTAAATTGCACAGTTTTCAGCTGGAACCAGATGAATCCCTTAAATTAAGGTCTTATGGAAGCCTTTCAAGTCAGAGATCTAAAACACATAATTGTGAGCTCCCAGATGACTTAGGCCGGATATTTGTTCACATTTTCTTTCAAGCACTAAGAAGTGTACCTGGCAACCTACAGGGATTAGTCTTTCTGTGTTCAATGAATTCAAGTTTGAAGAAGTCTTTTCCCTTTCAAAACTGAACATGATAGGTAAAAATACAACTGTCATTAGCTTAGTGTTTGAAATAACATTGAAAAACACCTCCCTATACAGTCTAGGGATGTTAAAATCTTACTACATAAAGCCAGACTTTGTTTAACCTAGACTTCATTAAAAGTTAGGAACTCATACAGGAAGAAAAATTCATATTTTTTGCTTAACTTGATCTAGTTTTCAAATTTTTCTGAAGCTTTAAATTTGCATCTAATGAATTTTCAAAATGAAGTTTTTTTCCCTAGTGGGATGGTTTGGGGGGAGGGCAAAAAAGTGGAAAGATGTTTGAAAGTTTTAAAATAATATTTTCAATGAGACATATAGTATAGACTTGTTAACGTTGAGTTGATCTGATTAGATCAAAATCTAGGGGAAAACGTGTTCTTTCTTGGTCTATTACAGTAAGTTTGCAGATATCTCTAATATTACTGTCGGTCAGTAAAGTTGTCTGTAAAGAAAATGGCTAGCAAACATTAAAAAAATGTACGCTATTGTTTCTCATCATTATTCAGCAGTAAGGGTGGAAAGCAGTCTTTTAATTATGCTTAACAAGACTGGTAATCTTGGGATTAAAAACTCCCTAAGGAGTCTTACTACTTGCAACCTGAAAGTATAATTTGAAAACATTCTTACAAAGATCTCTACTTAAAAGACAAGAAGTCATTTGGAAGTTACTGATCTACCTTCATTGGGTTAATCAACAGAAGTGTAAAAAGACAAACATAGACAAATGCATTTTTTCCCCCCAAATTGAACTATGCAAGCAACAGAATCTCCTGTCAACACCTGATATCATATGTGCTATTTACTGGCCATATCACTCTGTGATTATTCTGCACACTATATATCATAAACAGAATAGATTTTAATTATATCCACATGCTCACACAGTTCTCTTTGCATCATTAGTTGCTTAATAAAATATTAGACAAAAAAATTGAACTGAGTATTAGACGACTAAAACAAAAATGTTCTCCACAATTAAATGAGTTTATCACAGACTGTAACCAAACTATTCTCCTATGGCTACTTCACTTATTAAATCTTTTGCTTTTACTCAATTCAATGTTTCTCAAGAATCCTCATTGTTAGATTTCTGTTTTATTGATATATGAGTTGGTGTCACAGGCCGTGACCTCAGAAAATGGACTAGTCAGTAACTGACATGGGCTGAGATGGGGCAGAACTTACCAATTTCCAGTATGTGTAGAGTCGTTTTACTGCCTTTTTTGTTTCTGAGAGAAATCAGCTCATGATTAAATTGATGCTTCTGTATAACCTTTAGGTCCCTTACTCCTCCCTCTAGTCAAGGGAACTTTGACTATGCCACTTGCCTCTTTCTAGGAGCAAGACTAGGGTCTGGCTCACATTTGTTGAAAAGATGAATGATTCGTGAATCCATCTCCTCATCCCTCTCACTCTGCCTTATTTTACAAGTGGGGCACCAGAGTCTAGAGAGATCAAGTGGCTCAACATTACACATATGGTGAGTTAAAGCCAGGGTAAGAACAAAGGCTTCTGGTCTGAACTCTGAATTTTTGTTTGACTTCCACCATTCCAAGATTCAAAACTAATTTTGAAAACAGAGCTGAACACCACTGGCCCTTTGAGCACCCTTGGTTCAGCAGGCATAATGCAGTGTGGAGAAGTATATGTGGGTGTCCTTCTCTCTTCTTATGCTTCAAAGACGGTCCAAGTCAGTGATTTTTGTCTCTCTGATTGAGCCTGACATCATAGTGAGAGTGCTGGGAAACCTCCTGACAACCAATGCTCATTAAGCACACCTACACACATGTGGATTCATGCAGAGCAAGTTGAACAGGCTGGGGGAGCTTACAAACAAATTACAGAATCCCAGAGTTAGAAGAGACTTGGAGAGAGTCTAGCCTAACCTCCCATTTGTCTGGTGCTTGGATTTTCCCCATTAACATTCCCACAAAATGCTTACTTATCCTCTACTTGTACACCTCCCATCATGTAGCTTCTCAGGACAGCCCGATCTTTGGATGGCTCTACCTTTTAAAATTAAGTAAAAAGAAGCACGTAACTAAGCACATAAAATAATCACTAGCTTGTCAAATGCTTGGGAATTGGATCAAAACATGGCAAGATGTACAGACGTAGCAAGAGGAGTCTATTGCAACTCTATCTGGTCCTCTCTTGCATAGTCCAATTTTCAGCCACAGGCATTATCAGTGTCAATAAACACGTATTTTAGATAGAATGGGAACTGTCTCAGGTGCAGTAAAATCACAATACTCAGTGTAATATTTGTATCCCCAGGAAGTTTCTCAGTTACATTTTCAGAAACTGCTTTTTAAGAACCACCTAAAAGAAATCTTGCTGGATGTCACTGCCTACGTTGGTTTAAGTACACTGGATCCCTTTAGATATGTTATGGAGATCCTGTGGTTTTTACAGCTGACGCTAGTTAGAGCAGGGGATGAATGGCTTTTAACATGTCTAGTGCTACAACCTTGATAAATCCCTGTATTTGGACTAAGATGTCAAGTGGGCTCACTGGCAAGCAGAACAATGTAGCATTTCAGGAAACTCCCAGACAATCATTTCACCTAAAAAAGCACTTCCTGGAATGCCACCTTTAACAGGAAACACTATTAATACATCCAGGTAATCCTGTTCACCTCTAGAAGTCACAAATCATAGCCAAACCAGCCAATAAATCACTACCCTAGGTCTCTACATCAGGTAGGTGTGAGCAACAGTGCCCAGGTGGAGAAACTGAGACAGGTTCCCTGGACTCCATCCAGTGGCATCCAGTGAGTCACTGGTAAGCTGGGGAGAGTATTGGTGGGTGAGTCAAGACTCCCTCTTCTGGGAATCAGTATTGAGAGAAAGCCTTTGGCCCCACCTTAGATAAACTCTGACTGTCATACAAAACTGAAACCACCGATAAAACAAGGAATCTGGAGTCTAAATACATATAATCAGGAAGGGCTCTCTCCCCTATGTCCCCTCCCCACTCCTGTGTGTGTATGTGTATGTGTGTGTATGTGTGTGTGTGTGTGTGTGTGTGTGTGTGTTTATAACATGGACTGATCTGATTGTATTTGGTCTTTTACAGAGAAACAAGGAAACCTATTGAAACATGTTGAAAATGAACCATTTTGGTTAGAGGAATCAAAGACTACTCTGAAGTTTCTGCCCTTAGAATCTTCTCTCCAATTGCCAGTTCTTCATCATGACCCCAAAAATGAATGATACCCTTTCCTTGCATGAGTTTATCTCTCCACAGGGAGATTCAGCAATTATTTCTCATCTCGTCACTTCAGAAATGTAAATATAATTCACAAGGGCATCAAACAACAGACAATGAAAAAACATAGATTAGGTATAAAGAAGTATAACTAATATACTCCTTATATTTTGTATAAAGAAATCCTCACTTGATGACTTCAAAAACCGGAAATGACAACACACCAACTAACCAAAGTCCACAGATTTGCGAGATGTTTAAACATATTTGGAACGGTTTAATAATCCTAAATTGTATGACTTTTGACTTTTGACATGCAGGAGATGGAAAAAGCAGCTGAAGTAAACTTAAGCAAGGACAACACTGCTCACCCTCCGGACACAAAAGGGGCTGACAGGCAGGTTTGTTTATCCAGGCAAAGACTAAGGACTCTTCAAGTTAGTTTAAGGGCTTAACAGACATAGTGCGAGGCACTAATACAATATCTCAAGGAAGATATTCCAGGGATGAATGTTATAACCTAAGTTAGTGGGGACTTAATGAGTTTTTGACGAGAAACTCAAATTTTTTTTATTGGGAAATAAAAGGGACAAAGTCACCCAATCACCTTTCTCTCCCCACCCTTACAAGTGTTTCTCTCTATTTAATTCTTCCCAACTTGATTGAAGTAAGAAGAGAGTATCTATTACACAGAAATTCCTTTGTGAAAGAAGGGCACTGGGAGAAGACCCACTCTTTCTCTCACTTCCTCCCCCACAACTGGCCTATGCTTCCCTCAGGTGCTTGTCCACTGTGGAATTTCTCTTCAGTGCCTTAATCTTTCTTTCATACTAGAAGAGGGAGCTTATTCAGAACTCTTCTTTCCTGTCATCCTTTTGCTACCTGTTACTAACCTTTACTTTCCAAAGTAACTCCACACACACAACTGCCTCTTCTGAAGATTCCTGACTTGAAAAGGTAAACCCTTCAGGGGAATCTCAGGAAGCTTCCTCAAGGAGTCATGGAAGGAGAAACAAAAGGGCTCAGTCTCCCCACACTTACTAGAACTTAAGCAAAACAATCAAGAGAATCAAACACAAGTATAAGTAGAAGAAACTGAGTTGGGATAGTTCATATAAAAGCGTGGGTCTTACTATGAAAAGCACTAGTAAATACAGTCTCAGAAAAAAAAATAGGATTTTTCTATTTAATCATACACTTGAGAAACCACCGAGTTGTAAACTTTTCAAAGAATACCACTTTTTCTTCAAAGCCTACCAACCCTCAATTTACTCAGAATCTTAGAATGCTCAGGAGAGACCTAAGAGTTTTGAGTTTAGCCTTCACCCGATTCTCATTGGAATTTAAGATGACAGGGGAAGAATCTCCCCAAGAGTTAAAGACCAAACTAGAGCTTAGGTATAGGCCTCCCATTCCCCAAATCTGGGCTCTACCTCCTTGCAATGGAGTACACGATGGGAAGAATTGATCAACCAGACTGATAAATGGGTCTTCACAACCTGTAATAAAGCCCCTGGGGACTTGGGATCTCGAGGTCACAACTGCAGGGGATTTAATGGGTGCGTAAATACACTCACTATTCAGATTCAGCAAGGAGTCGAAGACTTTGCACTGGATCTGCCCGGTGCTCTGCGACACGCAGGACATCCAGAGACCCTCGTAGATGGCCTGGGCCGTCACAATGTTGTCGCCAGCATAGGAGTAAATCTTCCATTGGGGCAGCGCTGTGCTCACGATGGCGGCGATCCAGCCCAGGAAAGCCAGAATGAAGCCCAAAAGCTGCAGCCCCGCGTTGGCCATGGCTCGCTCAGGCGTCCGCGCCGGCTCAAATGTGGCAGGTGCAGGAGGTGGAGTTCGCAGGTGCGCACCCGGGGTTCCCGCGAGCGGCCGAGTCGCGCCGAGCAAGTTAGTTGGAGGAGCCCCGCTTCCTGCGCCGCCGCTGGAGAGGCTCTGGATCGGCCGGTCCCGGCGGGCCCTGGAGTTGGGATTTGAGAAGCTTCGGCTGCTCCCAGGTTCACGCACTGAGACGCCTACCCGCTGGGCGCCCCGATTTAAAGCAGCTCCGCCCTTGGGACCCGCCCCGCGCAGCTCAGCGCCCCCTGGCGCTTTCGGGGCAGCTCCCTGAGAAAGCGGGAGAGAGAGCCGGAGCCAGGCGCTGAAACCTGAGGAGCATCAGAACCCAGAGATTCCAGAGCCAGCTCCTTCTCATCTTCCCTCTTACCCCCACCTGTGAGCCTCCTCAGGCTCCCCATTCACTTAATCTACATTTTTCCAAAATTGAGTGCGTATGCGCAAATATCAAAAATGAGTAAAGATGAAAAGCAGAACCCTCATGAGACCCAAACTTTCATTTTCAACTTTTTAAAGATTATCTTATTAATTTCTAGTCCCACTCTACCTCTCCTCCTCACACACACTTCTCCTGTTTTTCAGTTTCGTCTCCCTTCTTTCTTCCCTCTGTTCCCCTCCCCTCACTCCACCCCTTTTTAGTCTTGCCTAGTATCATATACCTCAGCAAGGGTCATTACAAATATTCATATTGAATAGTTTAGGAAACATAACTTTCATAAAATCACACAGACTAGTAACATAGCCAGTTCTCCGTTCCCAGCTCACTCTTCTTTCCACTACATAGCAACTTGATTCAAGTTGTCCTTTAATCTATTATCATCCTTGAGAAAATGCAACCTACCCACCTTTACACAAACACACACACTCACACACACCAGACTCTTCCCCAGAATCATTTGCCTGAGAGCAAGGGTTCATTTATCAGACGGACCTGGACAGTGGATCCCCTAGCCCCTGAAGGGTGTTTCATTACTCAATTATCAGATGTCCTTCATCAAAGGTAAGGCACCTAAAAATGTTTTTCAGTAGAAAGAGAACTGGACTATGATTTAGGAAGTCTGGGCTGTGACTCCCACTTTTGCAGGAACTGACTGTAGCCCCCCCCTCAGGTTTTGGTTTAGTTGAGCCTTTAGCTTTTCTCTGTGAGTCTCTAAAGATTCTTTCATTTTAGCTACTCATAAGTGGTGTTGTGGTTTGGAATAATTAAAATTTTTTCTCAACTGCTTTCTGTATGTGGTGTGAGTGTGGTAGTAGGAGAAGTCTCTTTGGTTTTGGTAAAAAGTGAAGAATCTCGGAGACTGAAATAAACATGTTATGGAAAAAACAAGATAGTTCTCCCCCCGCCCCCCAAATTACTGTGGAACTGCCTTTGTGGCAAAAACTTTTAAAGTCCAGTGTAGGAACAGAAAATCTCTACCACTTGTGAGGATTTGACAGTAGAAGTGGGAATCTGTATAACCTCTGTTCAATTTTGCTGTGAATTTAAAATTGCCCTTAAAGACAAATCTGTTAAAAAGAAAAAAAAAAAAAAATCCACCACCCTGACCTCCAACCTGGCTATCTCCAGATATCTTTGAAGGTGTAAGGCCAAAGGTAGGGCCACACAGATATGTGAGGACTAGCTATATAGAGGGTAACACTTGAGCTGGTTGAAGAGATTTATATAGAGTAAGCAAGATTAACACAAGTGCCGTCCTACTTCTCCCAGCCTCCCCAGACCCCAGAAAGGCTCTAAATAAGTTCTGCACAGCAGAACCAACACAGCTTAAGTGTCTAGAGTCAGTCATTCATTCTAGGTTAGGATGGGCGTTCTGTGGGCACCTATGTGTGTGCATGAGTGGAATCAATCACATTTGATTTATTTGTTCTCCAGAATTATTAACTCATAGGGCATTCTCAGAATTCCTATAGGCTAGAACACTGACATAGGAACTTATTTCTTAATTCAGAATTAAAATGATTTTTAAAATGTTTCTTTGTTGTTCAAATTGGATTAATGAAGACAAAGTTTGAGTTTGAGGAATACAGACTCATACAGACTCTTTTAATCTACATTAAGACCTGTTGCTATCAACCTATAGTTGGCAGGGAATTGGATGGGGAATTCTGTGGCTAATATGACCCCATGTTTTGTTTTGTTTTGTTTTATTCCAGGTCTGTGTGAGGCTGATGACTTCATTCCCACAGCCCTATTTGGGAGGCTGCGGTGGATGCTGTTTACTCCGCTGTGATCCATGCCCATCTCCAGCACCCCTAATTCTGTCTCGTTTTCTGTCCTTCCCACGGAGCAGATAGGTAAGATAATGGCTCAGCATAAATGCATCAACTCAAGAAGAAAAACAACTTACAACATTGATCTTTCATATATGAAGGATAAACAATACAAGTAGCACTGTGACTGGAAAGTTTCTACAAAACCCATCTATGGTGTGTCAGCCTCCTCTTCTGTGTAGGAATATCTGCTATGTACTCTCAGACAAATTACTTCCTTTCTCTGGCTCAGTTTTCCTGTCAATAAGAGTAGGAATTGACTTCTGAAAGGTCATCCAGGTCTAAAACTTTCGATTCTAAGTAACAGTAGCTGACACTTGGGAGTAACCTATGTTGTATTTATACATGTGTTGTATTGAACTCAATTGTATATGTATGCTCTCCTACTTGAAAGTGACAGAGACACGAAGGGGTCAAAATGTTAGCAGATTAAAGCCTCGATTCTGCTGTGTGTCACTACAGAAAGTCAATGAACAGCAAAAGGAATTGAAACTGTAAGTGCTTTTATTTTTCATATCGCTGGCCAATGATCTGAGAGAACATAGCATAGCACCCTGAAGACCATTCTGACATCTCATTTTAAGTTGGTCTTTTTATAATGGGTTAGACAAAGATAGTCATAAGCAAACAGTCCATCAGAACATCCCATTAGAGCTTGTTTTTCCTGGTATTCATCATGTTCAACCACAAGAACTTGTGATCAGATTCCTGGTTAATTTGACCCTGGTAGATCTGATGGTGTCAATGTCTGGCACTCATTCAGGCATCATCAGGGCAAGAATCTCAGTTTGGGAATCTTAGTTTAAAGAAAATAGATTACTAAGTCATAAAGCCTGTGCAAGGTATGTATGTGCAGATTCCTATACTACGTATAGGGCCTTCCCTTTCTCCTTAGCCCCTTATCAAAAATCACTTGCCCTTGGTCATATATTTGGTAAATGGAACTGCTGGGATTCTAAACTAGACACTTTGAGTTTTTAAGTAAAAGCCTATAGTATTTTTCTCTGTGTGAACCAAATCAACGGAGAACATTGGCTTTTAGGGCTTAGACTTCCTTATCAAATATTTCTACCTCCAGTGAGACATTCTATGCTGGGATTGCCTTCCTCCTTCTTCCTGTCCCTTTTCTGCCCCTGCCCACTGAGACTTTATTCTTCAGGAATCCACAGTCATATGTAGGAGGTGAGGCTGCTGAGGTGGAAGGAATAATGGGGGAAAACACCCAATGACCTGCTGTTTTTTCACATATCCATATGTAACTGATACTTGGGCTCAGCCACAAAGCCGAGAATTAGGAATAACTAGAAGATCTACGTAAGGAAATAAAAGAATAGAGCAGACTATGGATGGTAGAAGTGTGAGTAGATGAAGAAATTTATTCCCAAATGGCAACATGGCAGATTCTCAGAAATTGGTCAATGATCAGAGTAAGAGTCTTCACTTAGTGACAAAGCATGTTAGTCCCACTTTTCAGGGCTTCTCAAGTGGTAAAGTCAGAATGGATGTACACATTTCAAAAGAATTAATGTGGTATATAATTCTCTAGAACTTGATAAAGGGATCAGGGTACAAATGTGAAAATTCAACATGAGTTTGAATATTTGAGCATATAGGCAACTAATATGAAAAATCAGCAGTGCTTGCCATTCGTATCTACTTAAAAGTGTTTTTTGACACTCCTTCACATTTTTTGAGAAGTAGCAAGGTGTAATAGTTAGAAATGCAAACTTTTTGAATTCTAGTTCTATCATTTACTAATAGAGTAACTTTGAGAAATGTGTGCACACACTTATGCTTTTCATTTTTTTCCTCTTTCAAATAAATTATACTCTACTCCTTAGTGTTGTAATCATTAAACAAGTTAATACCCATTCATTACTTAGAAGTTGATGTATCACAAACAGAAAGGGTAGTTATTATTTCAAGTAGAACAGATACATTTAAGTACCTAACTCTGCTTTTTACAAAGCATCCTCATATTTTTCAAAAAGACTTTTTATTGCCTTGATTCTATTAGAATCTTACTTGAAGTCATAATGAAATCATAGTGATACGATACAAGTTTGTATTCATACATCAAAAGACAGCACCGAGAGGGTGAAGATTTTAGATGAAATTTATTGGTTCTGCTGTCTATTATCTATCTATCTATCTATCTATCTATCTATCTATCTATCTATCTATCTATCTATCATCTATCTATCATCTATCTATCTATCTATCTATCTATCTATCTATCTATCTATCTATCTATCTATCTATCAACCTACCTATCTATCATTTACCTACCCACCTTCTTATCTACTCTTCTTTGAGAATTAACCTAAATTGCTGAATGCTATACTGGGAACATGAAAAGATTTTGATAAATGACAGTTGCTCTGTAAGAATCTGGATGAAAATCCCAGTGCCATAGACTAGAGGATGGCAGGTATCCTCTTTTGAATTGGATCATGCTGAACTAAATACATGAGCTCAACTCCCAGCTATATTAGAGAGAATACTTTATTGATAGGCAAAGGGAAACATTTATATCAAATAATAGAGTTACAAACTGGTGAATTGCACCTCAAATTTGACCTGAATATGAATTTTGTTTGAACTGCCCAGTAATTTTCCCAAGCTAAATTAATTTACCTTTGAAAAATTGGAAGATTTCCCCTAACAAAATCTAGGTGGTAATGTTCTGCAGTTCTAGAAGGACTATGTCATTTTCCATATTTCCATTGTCTGCGATTTGTACTTTTAAAAGGTATATTACTTTTCTAGGGCCTCCCTGGTGGCGCAGCAGGTTAAGTCTCAGCACTATGAAGCTGTCCACAACCACAGCAGCATGAGTTTGATCCCTGGCCAGGGAGCTTCCCACATGGCGCAGTAGACCTCTCTTGTCTCTCCTGCTGCTCCCCTCAGCAGTGTATTTCAGACAGTCTGTAACAGGGTGGTCCCCAGGAGGAAGGGTGTGACCTAGGTTCCCTGTCCCACCCAAGGTAGGGTGGAACTGAGCAGGATATAAGAAGCTTGAGGAGACACAGAGGACACACACAGAGGAGATAGAACACACAGATAGAAGACAGGAGGAGACTGAAGAAGGATGGAAAGCCAGAAGAGGCCCAAGGAGCAGAGAGACTTGTAAAGAAGCTGCACTGGCCTGGACTGATTGAAATAGATATGGGTAAGAGACGCGAGGGAAGTTAACGATGGCTATGTTGATTTTGGTTTTGATTTTGTTCTGTTCCTCTCAGAATTGTCTGACTGTTTCTGACCCTTTTGTATGGGTCCCCGTGGAAAGGTATTTTAGTTCCCCTCAGAATTGTCTGGCTGTTTCTGACCCTTATATGTGGGTCCCTGCCAAAAGCTGTTCTAGACTTGTGGCAGGCTTTTGAGACTTGGTTTGGGCCAATCCCGTTTGGGTGGACTTTTACCCACGAGGCGTTGGATAACATTGGGTGCTTGACTTAGAGAATATATTCTTTTTCTTCTCTGTCCTTTTTAATTGTATTAAAGTCTGTTTCCACTTAAGGTCCTATATGTTTTTTATTGATGTGGTGGATGGCAGAACCCATTTAGACCAGGGCAGGTCTTGGGTTTTGGGGGTGCCCCTCTCCCTGCCCTGTAACAAATCCACCTGCTCTGCACCCCACTCTGTCTCTGGTGAATCCTCTCACCACCCCACACCTCTGACCTATACCCCAGTTCTTGTATACATAAATAAATAAATCTCTTTTTTTAAGGTATATTACTTCTCTGGCTCCTGTAGCATTTGGTGCTGATATACACATGTAAATAGCATTTGAGTTGGCAAGACCCTCAGGCCTTGATGAGCATGAACTTTATCGTTCGCTCGGCAACTGGGAGCAATCATATAATTTTAAGTAGCTGCTTGAGCAGATTTTAGACATTCAAGGAGTTTTATGTTCTCTATAGAAAAGAGATAGAAATCAGGTTAATAGGAAGGCAGAAGAAAAAGTATAGGAATGGGTTTGTGAGAGGGTTGGAACAATATCACAGGCAGTGACACTGGAGACAGAGAAGAGTGTACCTGCAGAGATGGGTAGAGGTAAATCTTGTATGCCTTATGTGATTTATATATTTATGCTGAGCCAAGAGTGACAATAATTTTTTAAATTGCTGAGTGCTTTGGTCTAGAACACAGAATGAAGACATTAGCTTTATCCCTGAGGGAGAGTATTTGATGGGAAACCTAATTTCTCTCATTTAAAAATGAAAGAGAAACTGCACCTTACGATTTACACAGTATTTCAACCTTTAATATGGTTTCTTGCCATATTAAAGATTTTCGTCTCTAAAATGCAACTCAGCCATATTGTATGGAGGAATGATAAGACTTGGGACAGGCAATAAGGATGAATGGGTACTAGAGAGTATTTGCAAGTAATATGTAAATGTGAATGATGAAATCTACCTGGGGCTATTTGGTCTTTTTCCCCTAGGCAATAAGAAGATTTTAAAATGTTTTAAGTAGAAGCAAGGTCTCATCTTTTTTTTTTTTAATTATTTTTTTAAAGATTTATTTATTTATACACAGAAGCGGGGGTACAGGCCAGAGGCGTGGGGCGGCGAGAGGGTTCACCAGAGACAGAGCAGGGAGCAGAACAGGCAGATCAGAAATACACTGCTGAGGGGAGCAGCGGGCGAGGCAGGAGAGGTGTGCCGCACCATGTGGGATTCTCCCCCGCTGGGCGTCGAACTCAGCATCGCGAGCTGTGGACAGCTCCACAGCGCAGCGCTCAACCGCTGCGCCACCAGGGAGGCCTTTTTTTTTTTGATAATGTTTTAAACAACATTATTGTGAAGGGGGAAGAAATGATTGTGCAGGGATAGAACAGTCCATTCCAGTTAGAGGGATATTCCTATAATCTGGGTGGGAGCTAGAGGTAAGAACTAGAGAGCTTGAATTGAAAGAAAAATGGAAAAAACTTGTAGAAAAAGTATGAAGGAATTAGGCATTGATATGCTGAGTTAGCTATCTGATTAAGGACTACTAACATATTATAGGTCAGAGATTTTAAACTTTCCTCCATTACTTGATAATTTATGTGACAGGATGCAACAGTATGTGTAACTTCTGGTGCACTAGCTATAAATATCACCTAATTGAAGAATAAATACCTAAAACTGATTGATTTCTAACTATAAGCTCACCATTTTAGATTTTTTTGCCTGAGACTTCTAGAAATATAAACTAAATCCCCTCTTTTTTGCTGGAAAGGTATTATTGCCAATTTTTGACTCTAAGGAATAAGTTAGTTGTTGAATTATTAGATTAGTTATAGTAATTTTTAATAATAACAAATTAATAATGATCTAGCTTCTCACCAGTGCCCATGTTTTATGTATTATAATGAAGTTTTTTAAGTCAATGTGGCAAAAACAGTTAATAACAGGGGTCTTATCTTCAGATTTTGTACATTTGAATTCTGACTTTGCAGGTTGATAGCTGTGTAATATTAGGCAAACTACTTATTATGCTTTGTATTTCTTTTTTATTTTTAAAGAATTTTTTTTTTATTGGGCCTCCCTGGTGGCACAGCGGTTAAGCGCTGTGCTATGGAGTTGTGGGCAGCGGCGATGTGAGTTCAACACCTGGCCTGGGAAATTCCCACATGGCGTAGCAGACCTCTCCTGCCTGTCCTGCTGCTCCCCTCAGCAGTGTATTTCTGTCGATCTGCATGTTCTGCTCCCTGCTCTGTCTCTGATGAACCCTCTCTCCACTCTATGCCTCTAGCCTGTACCCCAGCTTGTATGCATAAATAAATAAGATTTATTTATTTAAAATGAGATTTAAATAAATAAATCTTATTTATTTATGCATACAAGAACTGAGGTGTAGGGCAGATGTGCGAGGGGTGAGAGGATTCACCAGAGACAGAATGGGGAGCAGAACAGGCAGATCTACTGAAATCCACTGCTAAGGGGAGCAGTGGGCAAGACAGGAGAGGTCTGCTTTGCCATGTGGGTTCCCTCCCTGGCTGGGGATCGAACTCAGGCCTAAGTGGTTGGTGATGGCTTGAGAGGGAGACTTAATACCCCCCAGGAAGATCCAGATGTATTATTTTCTTTACCTGAAAATAAGGATACTAGTATTACTACCATCATTAAGTTGTAGTAAAGAATGGGTCATTGCATGCAACACCTTTATGGAAGGGCCAGGTCCATGTAATCTGCTCAGTAGATATTGTCTTTTAAAATAATTGAAATGGAGGAAGACAATACAGAGCTGAATTGGTACATAACATTAAGAATAGAGAGTGATGTAAAAGTAATAGATTTTGCAATGGAAGAAGCTGCTTTATTGTGCAATAAAATAAGACTGTTAGGGGAAATAAAAAAAGACATAAAGAAATAAAGAATTCTCCTGTGCTCATGAATTGGAAAAATAAATATTGTTGAAATGGACATGTTACTTAGAGCAATTTACCAATTCAACATAGTGCTTACCAAAATCCCAGTAGCCTTTTTCAAAGAAATAGAATAAATAATTATAAAATCTATATGGAGCCACAAAAAGCCCTGAAGAGACAAAGTAATACTGACAGAAAAGAAGAAAATGTGGTATCATACTCCCAAACTTTAAACTATACCACATAGCAACAGTAATAAAAATAGTATGGTATTGAAGCAGAAATCAAAACATAGACCAATGCAATAGATTAGAAAGCCCAGAAACAAACCCACACAGATATGGACAGTTAGTTTTGACAAGGACCATGCAATAGAGAAAGGAAAACCTCTTCAAGAAATGGTGTTGGGAAACATGGACAATTTCATGCAAAGAAAAAAGAAGAAACTACATCCACATTTACCTCCATATACAAAAATTAATTCAAAATGAATTAAAAACTTGGATATGAGACCTGAAATTATAAAATACTCAAAGAAGGTAGAGGGGATACACTACTGGACACCACCACAAAGATGTATTTGGGGACACAACCCCAATAACCAGGGAAACCAAAACAAAAATAAATAATCAGGAATACATCAAACCAAAAAATCTTTTGTACCTCAAAGAAATAAGTAGACATTTTTCTAAAGAAGTCATTTAAGAACGATAGGCACCTGAAAAGTTGTTCATTATCACTTATAATAAGGGAAATGCGGGTCAAAGCCACCATGAAGTATCACTTCAGCCCTGAGAATGACCTATATAAAAAATAATGGAAACAATGAATGTTGATGAGAATGTGTGTGGAGGTGAGGAGAGGGAGAGAAACACTCATCCACCGTTGGTGGGAATGTAATTCTATGCAGACTCTATGGGAAAAGGCATGGAGATAACTTTAAAAAATAGAAAGGGGCTCCCTGGTGGCGCAACAGGTTAGGTTGCAGCACTATATGACTATCCAGAGCCACTGAAGCATGAATTTGATCCCCAGCCAGGGAGCTTCCCACAAGCGCAGCAGACCTCTACTGCCTTGCCCGCTACTCCCCTCAGCAGTGTACTTCAGTGGATCTGCCTGTTCTGCTCCCCACTCTGTCTCTGGGGAATCCTCTCACCCCCCACACCTCTGGCCTATACCCAGTTTGTACACATACATAAATAAATCTTAAAAAAAATAGAAAAATTATAATGCCATATGATTATGATCCAGCAATACCACTGATAGATATTTACTCAAAGAGTATGAGAAGACTTATGCACTCTTGTATTAATCGCAGCACTGTGCATAATTGCCAAGTCATGGGCCCAGTCCAAATGCCCAATGACAGGTGACTGGGTTAAGAATTGTGAAATACAAACTCAATGGAATACTATTCAGCTATCAAAGAGAATGAAATAGTGTTTTTGGGGACAAAATGGCTGGCCTTTGAGGTAATTATGTTAAGTGAAATAAATCAGTAAGTGAAAGATAATGGGGTGGTTTCACCAATCTGTGGAATATAAACAGCATATATGTGTACATATACACACACACACACTAACAAAGCACACCAAAAACTAGTCTTAGACTTTGTGAAATCTATGCCATTACCAGAACAGGAGGGAGGGAAGGAAGGAGAGGGCAAGTAAGAGGTCTGGGCATCAGTGAAAGAGGTTTGGTGGAGGGTAAGTGAAGCATGTGTACATAGGGAGAAGTGAAAATATAACCCCCAAATTATATAGGCATGTACATGACTGACAATTTTAAAATGACATATAAGTAAATAATTAAAATCCCATAACCACTGAAAAATATTCAAAGCTAATAGAAACTATTTTTCCAATGGGATGTATGTATATACTATTTACTTCAAACTTAAACTTTTGAAATAATTCTACCCGTGTCAGCCCTCTCTCCCATTCCATTTCCCTAGTCTGAGAAAGCCTAAGCAAAGACTGCTTATCATATGTTAGTTACACAAGGTAGAGGTTAAACCAGAATCAATGAGTAAACAGGAGAAATAGGAAGAGGACAAAGAACTCCACATTGCAAAAGTCCCACAGTTAGGAGTGAATTTGAAACCAATTTTCTCTTACGGTGACCTGTAATTCCACACTTGTGTGGGATCAGGGCCACTAGATGAGAATTATCTGCTGGAAGGACACGGCTGGCCTCCTGCTGCAGAGGCCAGATCAGCTGGAATTTGGCTGTGAAAAGTTGGTCCCTCATCCCTCTGTCTCCCTCTACCTCCTCCATGTTAATGATGCTGTCACTCCATTTCCACAAACTTCATTAAATATTTACTATGTACATACTCTGCTACATGCGGCTCCAATATTTAGAAAAGGCCACGGCTTTGCTACATTATTACTCTGTGAAAGTTTTCTTTCAATCCCTTGGTGGTCTGTATGGGAATAACGTTTAATCTCATTGTACTCCATTAATGTCACTGTCTAACTTGGTGGCCACTAGTTATAGCTATTTAAATTTTAATTAATTAAAATTAAAATTCAGTTCCTTTTTTGTACTTTCCACATGTCAAGGGCTTAGTATAGGGAGTGGCTGCACCCCAGCCAATGAGGTACAGAGCGGTCTAACATCGGGAGTTAGTGTACCATTCAGCACTGTAAGAGTGTTGTGGTTACAGTTCTATAGTTGATTTTATCAAATTTGTATCTTTTGAGATTTTTTTATAAACATTTATTTATTTATGCATACAAACTGGGGTATAGGCCAGAGATGTGGGGTGGTGAGAGACAGAGACAGAGTCGGGAGCAGAACAGGCACTGACTGAAGGACACTGCTGAGGGGAGCAGCGGGCGAGACAGGAGAGGTCTGCTGCGTCATGTGGGTTAGCTCCCTGGCCGGATATCAAACTCGTGCTGCAGTGGCTCTGGATAGCTTCATCCTGTTGCGCCACCAGGGAGGCCCTCTTTTGAAATGTTTTTAAAGAATTCTAAAAATCAGTATATTATTTTTATGGACACTGTAACAAATTGCCACTCTTTAGTGACTTAAAATAACAAATGTATTATTCTATATTCTGTATTTCACAAGACCAAAATGAATATCTCTGGACTAAAATTACATTGTCAGCAGGACTTTAGACCTTTCTGCAGGCTTCATTTCTTTTCGTTACAGATTGTAGAGGCTGTATGAGTTCCTGGACTCTTCTCTTTGCTCTCTTTCGCCATCTTCAAAGTTGGGAATTTCACACTAACTCCTTTTCTCCCTGCCATCTCCTCAGCAATTTCTCTTTGACCTCCCTTTTCTTCTTAGAAGAAAACTTACGATAACATGTGTCCACTGGGGAGTCCAAAATAATTTTACATCTGAAGTCCACTGGATTAGCAACTTTAATTCCCTGACACTTAATTCTCCTACTGCCATGTGATGTAATACATTCCCAGGTTTGGGGAATTAAAATACAGACAACTTTGAGCAGGGCTCTTAGTCTACCTATCTTGATGAGTGAATATTTTATAAAGTGTGTAGAGTGATTCTTCGTGAAGAGACTAAGTTAATATGCTACAGATTAATACTCATATTTCTGATTTAGCAAAAATCTGCTTACATGTAATGGAGTAATATAAATTAGTTGATTATAAGAAATATAAAATATTAATATCTCATACTTCACATGAACCAGAAACTAAGTCTAAGATTCTATTAGCTTGCATGCATGCACTCTTAAATGAATGAGCAGAGGCAGTAATAGAATCTTAAGTAGTAGTGTGAGATAAATGATGGAGATTTTTAATAATAATAAAAAACCACAGGATTTTCATCCTTGCATAACCAACTACTCACTGTTATGATTTCTCTGAAATTTTTCATGTAGATAACATTATCTCTAATGTCTCTTCCAATTCTTAAAACTTTCCTTTCTGACATAATCTAGAAGAAAAATAATATTTTTAAAAAGTACAATATTGAGCAATACAGACTTGTTCCATATTACTTCAAAATAAAACAGAAAGACTAAAGAGATGATTGCATCAGAGATGGCAGAGCAGGTTTTTATTTTTTCTGTAAGATAAGATATACTATGACTGAAGAGGTAAAAATGAGGTAGAAATGAGGAAAAAAGAGTAGAAATAGTTCTCAGCCTCAGTTTTGTATATGCTGCTGTACTGTGGAGCAAGTAGAAGAAGGATTCACAAGAGACGCCTCCAATGCTTGCTGTAATAGAATAATTCTTAGTCCAAGACATTTTTAAATGACTTTTCATCTCTCTGCTTTATTTTAATCAGGTGGTTAAAAGATAGATGAGTATTATCGATGTTAGAAGGGTTACAATCCTGTCAAAAGCTACTAGGCTTTTTGCAAATAAACCTTTGTACTCAGCAAAGTTCACAAACAACTGAGACTCCTGCATTAATATGTGTCATGCAGGAGCCCAAAGAATGAGATAAAGGCTTTTCTCCACAAAATTCTGCTTGAGGAGTTTTTTCCTTCTCTCTTTTTTTTAAAGTTAAATAAACCTGGGGTCTAAGAAATCTGAAGAGCCACAACTTTCTGATCAAAGTGTTTTAAAATTATTTTGTTTCAAAAATATTGTACTAGAGACAGTCAGACTCTTAACAATCTTTGGACCAATGGAACTCTAAATATATTAACAGATTAGCATTGTGAGTACCTTAAAATAATCTAACTTAAATATATGCTTCCTCAAAAGATATATAAAATTAGATATACACTCACTCAAAATTTTCCTTTCTAGAATTAAAAATTAATTGGATAAAGTTACTCTACCTCTATCTATTTTCTTACCTATGACCTGTCTATGATAGTTCTATCAAAGATTATGCAGTCTATAGAACATGCCACCCTTATTAAAATCCTATTATTATTTGAAACTCATCCTTTGATTCAGATAAAGATAAATATGCCCCCTTCTCTGAGATTTTATGGTTCGTCACTAGTACATTCATTCCATTATTTACTCATCTTTATATTTGCCAAGCACAGGAAATACAATGACAAAAGTGTTACAGTGGGTTGATGGGACCTGACAAACCAATGTAATGTCTTGAGGAAAGTTCTATGAAAAATGAAGTTAAAGGTTATGGAAACAGAATGGACTGAGACAGGAAGGAGAGATCAAAGTTGGCCATGAAGAGATGTTACTTAAAACTGAATGTTGAATGACATGAATGAATCATTTATTATTTCTTCCATTCATTTACTCATGGTTACTTCATGTCCAAGCAACACGGAAGTAAAGTCATCCACTTTACCAAGTAATTAAAAATCTTTTTGAGAAATAGATTTATAAAGAACTATAGGACAGAGTGATTGTCTTTAGTGTGCAACTGTGTGTGTGTGCGTGTGCGTGTGCGCGCGTGTGTGTGTGTGTGTGTTTGGCACAGTATGTAGAGTTAGGTAAGGTGGCAGGGAAATGCACAGAGACTGGGGAGGTGATACCAGGCAAGAAGAAAATTATTTCAAAAATGGAGAACTGAGAAGTTTTGACTAAAGTACATGTTATATCTGGTAGGAGACTGTGAAACATGAAGCTTCAAGGCAGTCCAGAGATACTGTGAGCAGTAGAGTACTTTGGGTTTTTTGTTTAGGTTTTATGGAAGCCCTGAATGATATATGTCGAAGTGCTGGACTTTTCTGTGTGCCCCTCTATATCCATTCTGCAATCATCTCTACACTGCTTTGTATTGCCAGGTGAGTCCTTACTGCTGCCTTCCTGGTCTCTCATCATTTGGCTTTCACCAGAGAAACACCTGTAGGCAATCAAACGGTTGGAGAAGAGTAGAACTGGTATTGCAAATGCTACTGGTACCCTACCCTATCTTTTTAGTATGGTATGCTCCTCTCCTAGGTGCTGCAGTTGTTGGCTATTGACAACTTATATTTTAGTAGCAATGAGAAGTGTTCTTGGTTTTCGATAGGGAGGGCCATCTTATCAGGAGATGCTTAGGAAGTTAAGTAACTCTCCAATTTACCAGTGGTCACGGAATCGTGATCAAGGAAAGGCATAACAACAGAGCACCCTTGCATCTTGTTAATCCATTCTCTGTGAACAATTGAGACTGCAGGATTCTTCATGGGCACCACTAAAGATCAAGTTCTCCTGAAACCATATATTTGTCTAGCTTCTTCCCTTGACCTATCCTGTTTCCTTTGCCCCTTTAAAGGTTTATCCTGATACTATTACATGAATAAATTAAAAACATAAGATGCTTTGTCCCAGATCTACTTCTAGAGATCTTGATTTAAGCTAGTTGGTATCAGAGATGGTCCTGTAAAGCAAACTCTGAATATTTAATTCTGGAGTTCATATTCCAGCTGTGTGGCAATGAAGACCTATCCCTAGAGGTTAGTGGGATATTGATGGTTCCTTGGGTGGTTTAGCAGTGCAATTGCTAAGGGGATGATGACACATTCACTTTTACAGTGTTTCTGATGTTTGAGAATTACAGAGAAAATAATAAAATTAAGGAATGTGGAACTGGATGGCTATTTGTGACTGCTTACTGGTGCACTCAGGAGAGAAAAATGATTTATCATCAATTTAAATCTAAATGTAATGATAGAAGATCCTCCTTCGCAGTCTTTAAAAGCTCATCACCTGCAACTTGAGGGCATAGTGAGCTGTTGAAAAGGCATAGGACTTAGCTGTGAGAATAGCAGACACTTAAAGAAGTCTGAATTTACAGCTGAGTTAAGACTGGGGATGGTATGATAAGACATACATGCTTTTGAGAGGGGTAGAGATAAACCGTATAAAGACTCAGGGTTTATCACGCTCATAACAACTTCTGGGATCTGATCTGAGATTTCCCCTCCCAGGTAAATGGTAAAGCATTGCGCATTATGCATTCTGCCATTAAAAAAAAAGTTCTTAAAAATACCTCCCTTGGTAATATGACACTTAAAGATTTAGCAAGTAATATGGAAAGCTGCCAACTCTCAATGGGGAACTTGAGCAAGAAAGGGCATGTCCAGGCTATAGTACAAGCAGGCCTACCACATGGGTCATGTGACCCAGTAGATCCTACAGTGGTGCAAAAGTTATCTGTAGGTGATAAACATGCATGTGGAGTCCGACAAGTCCCAACAGAAGAGTTTCAGACCGGATGATTGTGGTTCTGGAACAAGATCATTCCATCTGCAGCAGAGAATACCATCAAAATGCAGCTGCTGGAATGCTACTGGGAATGATGTATTTGTTCACCAGAGAAGCAGACCAATTACAAAGACATATCTACTACATACATACATACACACATATAGATAATGAAACAATATATAAATCATATATATTATATTGCATTAATCCATTATATTATTATGTAATTTATTATACTGTAAATAGAATATATGTAATTATATATGAGGAGTTTATTTTAAAAATCAGTTCATATAATTGTGGAGACTGAGAAGTTCCACCACATACCGTCTACAAGCTGGAAATCTAGGAAAGCCTGTGACATAAATTCATTCCAAGTACAAAAGGCAGAGAACCAGTAGCATCAATGTCTGAGAGCAAGAGATATTTTAATAGATATTCCAACTCAAGCAGAGAGCAAATTCTTCCCTTGCATTTTTTGTTCTATGTATGCCTTCAATGAATTAGATATGAGAGATTGATAAAGGAGATCTCTTTTGCTTGCTGTCCTGATTCAAGTGCAAATTTTCTCCAGAGACAACCTCACAGACACACCCATAAATAATGTTTTACCAGTTCTCCTTGCATTCCTTAGCCCAGTCAAATTGACACATGAAATTAACCTTCAAAAGTCCACCCTTTATCAACTTGGCATCTAAAGGCATCCTCTTAAACCACACTTAATCTCTAAATAGAGATAACAATGAGGTCATAATTCCACCTTTCAAGTGTCCTTCAAACAGCTGAAAATATGCTAAACCCTACTCCAGAAGAGGAGTTAATGTCCTTGAGTGCTGTTTCCTCCTTTCCTGATATCCCCAAAGTTAAATACTATGACCTATGGTGTAAAGTTAAAAATACTAAAATACTGATACAAAGTCAATATATCTTATGTTACATGATAAGGGAATAGGAGAGGAAGGAAAACAAGGATGTATGCTTATTATATGTTATGTACATGTAAATGTATTTATAACAAATTAGGAAAAAGACATGACTATTACAGTCCTTGTTTCTGCACTCGATACATGGTTATAGCTGGTATTTATAACTGCCTTCCGGTACCCTTTCTATATATTCCATTTGCCTTCAGCAAGTACCTCACTGGGTCTTTGTTCTTTAATTTGCAGTGACTCAGGTTTTCATTCTTGAAAGGTTTGGGGCATGATAGTCTTACCTGGACTGGGTTGTTGTAGTTTTCCATTGATTTTAATCATAGGAAATGGTAATACTAAAGATATCTTAACGGATTTTGTATTCTAATCATATTCTGCGTTACCTGCATTCTGGAATAGTAGTCCAATTTCCCCTTGGTAGCTGGGATTACAGGGAGAATAAATATCTGACCAAGGTACAACAAGCAACCGTAACACTGGAGCTGCTTATTGCAAACTGGTTGCTATCATACCTAATCATGAACCATAGCAGCCCAGCAGTGATTATTTATAAAATGGAAAGATTGAATCTTGGGCCAGTCTTAAAGTCCAAAGGGCAAATATATCCAAAGGGCAAAAAGAAGATGGATGATAAAGTATTCCAGGTTTCCATGTCATCCACAACATTTTCAACACACACACACACACACACACATCACACTTGTGATCTCATGAAAGATTCTATGATCAGCTTAATAGAGAAAGAAAACAACTCAATCTTCATGCATGAATAATTCAGCTTGGTATTTAGTTTTGTCTAAGGATGAACTGCTATTACAATATAGATATTTTTAGGCAAAAAAAAAGGTAAAATTGATGAGAAAATTCAAATTCTAGACAGGATCTTGTTCAGCAGTACTCATCATCAAGTTTTCCTGAGACAAATGATATATCCTCACAATAAGGATGTACATAAACTCACAGGCAATGCTGAATGACTTGGATCATTACTTGAAAACTTGTAGGCTCAAAATGGAGCCTACAAAAAAAAGGTTAAAGACAAGGAAGTTCAGGAACGAAGAACGTGGGTGAATATATAAGGAACGGGCACAAAGTAAGAGAAATTTACCATCATATATTAACACCCACCATAGAGCATTCACTATTGACAAAAAGCAAAACAACCAGGTGTGGAGAATGACTGGTTCAATAGATTATAAATGAACCTCTGTGCTTGCTCAATGGACTCATGTCTACAGTAACTATGGTGACAGAGATGGAGCCTATCTAAATACCAGTAGCATGGGCTCCCCCTCATTGAAGCTGATCTAGCTAATGCTACAACTATATGTCAAAGCAATCCTGAAACAAATTCTAATTCTGAGGCCTTGATATGATACTGCCCTTTAAGGAAACCAATCAAACACTTAGTTGATAACACTGGACTCCTTTCCTCCTGAGAAGGGCAGCAATTTGTTATATTGGAGTTATAAGCAAAAGACTATGAAAATACATAATAGGGAACAGGTATCACTCTGAGGTTATAAAGCAGGGAACTGCCCAGTTTCTATAATGAAATACATGACTTCCAAGAAATTGTTATATTATCCAAATATCTCTGAATAACTTCTTATAATCAAAACAAAAAAGCCATATGTAGATTTTTAGACATTGATCTCCCAGGGACTATGTGAATTATTTAAATCATATTCATTACTGCTATTAAAAGAATTGCAAAGAGATTGCTATTAAATATTATTTAAACAGTCATTATCACTTGATGGATTTTTTTTAATATATATTTTTATTGGTATTTATGTCTTTTACATTTTGTATTCCCCTTGGGTAGCCCACCACCAATTCACCCGTGATCCATCTCCATGGTCCCTTGTGTTCTTTTCTATTCCATTTTGTGCCCTTTTCCTTCCCTCCCTCCGCCTCTCTCCTCCCCCCCCCCCCACTGATTGTCTCTCTCCCACCCGGCCTCCCTATAGTCCTGTTATAAGTGAAACCATTCAATATTTTTCTCTTTCTTTCTGGCTTATTTCACTGAGTATGATCCCCTCTAATTCCATCCATGTCGCTGCAAATTGCATGTGTTTATCTTCTTTCCATGATGAATAGTATTCCATTGTGTATATGTACCACATCTT
>PVIJ01014507.1:0-14874 GCA_004024925.1 Scalopus aquaticus
AGAGAGAGAGAGAGAGAGAGAGAGAGAGAGAGCGCGCGCCTGAGAGAGCCTGAGGTAAACTACTTTTTGGATAAGAATGTTGTTTTGTTAGTCTTCACCCTCAATTGGTTGTTAATGTTTCTCTTGAAGAACAAGCATTTTCTGAAATTTCTTGTCTTATAAAAGAATGTATTAAATTTTCAAAAGGAAGTATATTACATAAGAGAAAAATACTTAATGACAGATAAGGTCTTTAGTGCCTCATCCAAATCAGATGTTTTCCTAGCCCTGTGGCATTACTATTTATCTTGGTACTAAACTTCAAATTCTATTGATGTCATTAAAAAGATAATATCTTAAAGAATTTGGATATTTGAAACTTGTTATGAAATATGTTATTAGCAGCAACTTACAGATAATTTCACCCCCTATCATAGGTAGAAGTAAAATCTGGAGAAGAAGATGAAGAAATTTTATTTAAAGAGAGAGCCAAACTTTACAGATGGGATCGAGATGTCAGTCAGTGGAAAGAGCGGGGTGTTGGAGATATAAAGATTCTTTGGCATACAATGAAGAATTACTATCGGATCCTAATGAGAAGGGACCAGGTCTTTAAAGTGTGTGCAAACCATGTTATTACCAAAACAATGGAATTAAAACCCTTAAATGTTTCCAACAATGCTTTAGTTTGGATTGCCTCAGATTATGCTGGTGAGTTTCTACATTCAAATGCTACTTTTGGTTTTTTTGACTTTTAAAAAATCTATTACAAATATATTATAGTGGCTATTTTAACGCTAAGTTCTCCCTCTTCCTTTTCTTGTTTAATAGATGGAGAAGCAAAAGTGGAACAACTCGCAGTAAGATTTAAAACTAAGGAAATGGCTGATTGTTTTAAGAAAAAATTTGAAGAATGTCAGCAGAATTTATTGAAACTCCAGAAAGGACAGGTATCACTGACAGCAGAATTATCAAAGGAAACAAATCCTGTAGTCTTTTTTGATGTTTGTGCAGATGATGAACCTCTAGGACGTATAACCATGGAATTACTTTCAAACATTGTTCCTCAAACCGCTGAGAATTTCAGAGCGCTATGCACTGGAGAAAGGGGCTTTGGTTTCAAGAACTCCATTTTTCACAGAGTAATTCCAGATTTTGTTTGCCAAGTAAGTATTAAATTGTATATCACACTTAAAGTCTAGAAAAGTACACCATACTTACTTTTATTTTACATACTAATGATCAGTTCTGTGTATATTTGAATGTTTGATTCAGAATTCCTATTAATTGAAATATTTTTTTCAGGGGGGCGATATCACCAAGCATGATGGAACAGGAGGACAGTCCATTTATGGAGATAAATTCGAAGACGAAAATTTTAATGTGAGACATACTGGTCCTGGATTACTATCTATGGCCAATCGAGGCCGGGATACCAATAATTCTCAATTTTTTATAACACTGAAAAAAGCAGAACATTTGGACTTTAAGCATGTAGTATTTGGGTTTGTTAAGGATGGCATGGATACCGTGAAAAAGATAGAATCATTTGGTTCTCCTAAAGGGTCTGTTAGTCGAAGAATTATTATCACTGAATGTGGACAGATATAAAATCATTGTTTTTCATAGTAAATTTTACCTGTAAAACAGTTGAAGCTTAGCTGTTAAAACAATATGGCAATTATGTTCAGCTTTTGAAATGGACATTTCCAATGTATAAATGTAAAATTGCAGCTTATAGCTGTTGTCACTTTTTAATGTGTCATAATTAACCTTGCATGGTGTGAAATAAAAGTTTAAACACTGGTGTATTTCAGGTGTACTTGTGTTTATGTACTCCTGACATATCTGTATTAAAATGGAATAATACTAATCTTGTTAAAAGCAATAGACCTTCTCAAACTATTGAAGGAATTGATATATGCAATTTAATTTTAAATCCTTTAAGATTTAAAATCTTAAATCCTGCCTGCATGTGCATATATTATTTGAATAAAGGGACCACAATTTGGCTAATTATAATTTTAGACTTGAAATATATTTGGTAATTTTAAATAGTGGTGTGTTCATTTATGCATATTCATTTATGAATGCATAGAGCCACAGAGGATAGAGACTTAAACCAAAGTGCTCTTCTATAATCCATACATCTTCTGTATAGTTAAGTTACCTTTTAAGTAGAGTACCTTCTTTTCTTAATATGTAGCTTCCTGTGCCCTTACAATGCTTTAAATTAATTTTTACATTTAAACAAGTTGAGTATTAGGTGTTTTTTTTTTTTTGTTTGTTTTTTTATTTTTCTGTCATCTGTTTCTACTACCTCAAACTGCAGCTTGGTTCTGATAGAACTTGATTTTTTCCTTGCAGTTGTTGTGATAAATTATGAATATTTTAAGAAGGTCTATATCATGTTCTTTGGTTAAAGATTGCTTTATATACTAGATTGTAGCAGTACCTTTTTCTGGTGAATTTTGTAGCAAAAATAAAGTGAGAATTGTTAATAGCCATGACATTTCAAAAATTCATTACTTGTGCATCTAGTGTTTTATTCACTGTACAACCAGACAGAGTAAGTTGGGCAGTTAAGGGCCTGTGAACTCAATCTACCACATCTTTTGAAGAGCTCCCAAGAAAGTGACTCATCATGTTTGATAAACACTGAACGTATTTGGAAATGACTAGTGTCAAAAGTTAGGTGGCCAGGGCCTCCCTGGTGATGCAAAGGGTTAAGCGCAGAGCTGTGGAGCTGTCAGCAGCAGCAGTGCAAGTTCGATGCCCGGCCATGGAGATTCCCACATGGCACAGCAGAACCTCTCCTGCCTTGCCCGCTGCTCCCCTCAGCAGTGTATTTCAGTTGATCTGCCTGTTCTACTCCCCACTCTGTCTCTGGGGAACCCTCTCACTGCCCCACACCTCTGGTGTGCACCCCAGCTTGCATGCAAAAATAAATATTGAAAAAAAATGAGGTGGCCAACTGCTGAAGAAGGGGAATGTCCTCATGTAGAGTAATAAAAAGTCAGAGTAAAAAAATTTCATATATTTTAATCACTAATAGTGATTGTTTTCCGTTATGTAATCTCCCCAGTGAAATCACCTCATTTTGTTTAGTCTAGGTTGGTGACTTGGAACTAGACTGTCCTATAATAAATACCTGTTCAATTCCTAGTCAAATGGAGTGAGAGAAATGCCACATGGTTTATATGAGTAATGGATGATGGAATGCTATCACTAAATTCTCTTGGCCACAAAGCCAGATACCTGAAATGTCAGTTGAACTACCTGAACCTTGAAGAGAATTATGAACTACGTATATACACATTTAATACTAAAAATGTGCTTCTTTGGAAATCTGTGTAATATAAGTTGATGCAAAGAGTGTGATAGTTTTTGAGCTGGGATAGCCGATGCCTTTGTTATAATTTAGAATAAATTCCAATTAAATACAAGTGCACTTTAGTGATCTTTCAGTAATCCAGTATTGTTTTATGTGCCATCAGGCAATAAAATTAAATTTTTCCAGAATTTGTATTCCAAAGATGCTTAAATGTTACTGGAGGCATTTATAATTAAGACTTCCACATATCCAGAAAGGACTTTGTGATTTTTCTTTGTTACATAGATGTTCATGCAGTATATAACCCACAATGATAATTGCATTTTTTTAAAGTCTCATTAAAAGTTTCTTAAAGGTGGAATAAAAAGAAACTCATTATTTGTATACTTTTATACTTAAGATGGCAAAAGTATTGGTTTAAATAATTTCAGGTAACTACTTTAAAACATTTATAATATAAACATTTGGCTCTTGGAAACTTTAAAGCTAAACCAGAGAATCTAGTTGTTAGTTCAGACATGCCTTTGAAGAATTACTCTGAGACATTCAGTTACTCCCTTTAGTCAGTCAGTCTTTAGTATACCATTCAGGTTAGCCAAAGTAAATACTGAGCACCTACTAAAATGGTAGGTACTGTTTAAGACACAATGAAAAGTTGTTAAAAGGAAGTACATCTTATGAGGGAGTTCATATTGCTTACGCTGCTTTTTACTATTGCCCAGTTAATGCATATATGGAACACTGGTCAACGACAGGGAAATTTCTATGCTTTTTGTAGTGCTATGCTTTTTGTAATGTGATTTCCTTAGTGAAGGCCAGCGCGGACTAAAAACAGGTGTCTTGTGGTATGTCTACACGCACACTAAAGTGAGAGATTCTAGGCAAGGGTTGTGTGTTCGTGCGTGCGCCTGCCTCCGAGACAATTTAGGTCGTTGTGACCGACCACCCAACCTGGACAAATCTCCGCATCCCCACTGAGAAACGAGAGGCATAGGTCACCAGAGGAAGCCACACCTGCATCTTACGAAGTGAGCACCCTGAGGTGCGGCTAAGCCCCCCTTTCACTGAGGGGCTACACCTGCTAAGGTGTAAGCTGCTGTGGACAATCACCTTTTTCCGTGCCATGAATATGGCTGACGAAAAATTGAGTAGCAAAACAAGTTTTTAAGACACTCGGGAAAGAACACCATTTATCTGTACAAATAATACAGTAGTGAGGGAATTAGCCAATATCCTGCAGGAAAAAGCACTTGGAACGCGAGGGAGTTTGCATCTTAGAATGAGACACAGCGCCCATCGATCTCCCGCGTCCCTCGCCTTACCACCAACTCGTACCGGGATCCCTGCGCTGGGCCCCGGGCCGCGCCCCATCCCCGCCGCCAGACGTGCGCTCTCCCCGCCGGCGCCGGGCCGAGGCGGGTGACGTCACGACGCACGTCCGCCGCGCAGGCTCCTCTGCGCATCCCGCTGCTGGTTTGAACGCGGTTCCCGGGGAGACAGCGCAGGCCGAATCCTGCCATGGAGCCGAAGGTCGTCAAGCCGCCCGGGCAGGACCTGGCCGTGGAGCGTCTCAAAAGCCGCTATGGACTAGCGGGCGGCGGCCTGGCCGAGGTGAGGGCTTGGTCGCTGCACTGGCCTCGGCTCGCGCTCCGCCGGGAGTCGGGCCGAGGCGCTGCTGGCCGGCTGGGGAGAGCGCCGCTTCCGTGCCCGGAGCCCCCGCACAGCGGTCCGGGAAGTCAGCTGGCGGGAAGAAACAATCAGAGATTGGTGAACGCTGAGGGGAGTTGACATACATGTGGGAAAACTAAGGTTTCTATCAGCAAAGTTTGCCCTCCACGTTAAAATTTGAGGTCTGTGTTTCACACCTAGCCATGGCATTATTGAAAGTATTTTTGAAATTTACTTACAGTAACTTGAGTGCAAAGAGAATTTTTTAAAGTTTATTTTGAAATAATTTGAAACTTAAAATTGCAAGAATAATGCAAATAACTTTTGTACCCTTTGCTTGGATTTACCATTAACATTTTGCCCCATTTGCTTTACTGTTCTCCCTCTTTTCCTCGTTTTCACACCTTTTCATTGCACACACTTTCCCTTGCAGGCATCATGCAGCTTTACCCCAATAAAATACTTAGTTGTGCTTTCCAAGGCTTGATGACATTCTGATATAACCACAGTAAATTCAGGACACTTAAACTAATACAATAATAGTTTGTAATTTATATTTTCGTATATCACCAATTATCTCAATAATATTCTTTGTAAAAATTTTTTTCATGATGTAAATCCAGTATAAGAATGAGCATTACATTTGGTTGTGTCCTTTGTTGCTTTAATTCAAAACAAATTTTCAAGCCTTTCTCTAATTTTGTATACTGATATTTCTGAAGAGTATAAATCACTATTAGTTTCCCTCAGTTTGAATTCGATGGATACCTCATGATTAGAAACACAGTATGTATGTTTGACAGGAACACTGTATGAGTAATGTGTTGCCTGCTTCTGTTCATTAGTAGACTTGTAATGTTGCTTTGTCTGTTATTGGTGGTGTTAACTCATCACTTGGTTAAGGTGGCCTCTATAACAGTTCTTCACTCTAGTCTTTGTCATTTACTTTTCTAATTAATACATAAGTTCTGTGGAAATATTTTGAAACTAATGATTCTTAGCATACAAATTAAATATGTCATGTTTTTTCATTTTTAGTATGATTTTTCAAATTTTGATCAGGCTAAATGTAAGAGAAGATCTCTGACCTCCCCAGGTAAGCATTTTAAGTATTTTGTATACTTGGGGGTTTTAACAGTTTTGAAAGAAAAAATTTTTAAAAAATGTTTATACTGTGGCTAGAACCAGTTATCTTGTGATACGAAGCTTTTTTCAGTCTGGTAATAAATGAATAGTAACCATGATTTTGGGGGGTAAAATTGGTATGCTTACCAATCAAAATGAATGAATTATTTTCATTATAGTCAATTACAGTATTTCTGACTTTAAAGATATTGAAAGTTGAACAATTATTGAGTAGAAAAAATGAATTGCTATTACTTTAGGCATAAACTTCCCAAGTCATTAGGATAGTTATTATACTAGAAGAGGATTTTATGCAATAAAAATGTATTTGAAAAAGATAATTATAATGTGGAATTGGATGGGTTAGAACATCATATGGATAATCTGTAACTAACATATGTAGCTAATCATTACTCTTTTGATTTGGTGGTACTTAGGCAACGTCTTTGTAATTATGAACCACTGAGATGATTGCAGCAGAAACAGTAATTAATATCTTTAAAAGTTTGTCAGATTGTGGATTAGGGAATTTCACTTTTTTCTCAAGTTTACTTCATTTTGAAACTTTGTGAATATTCACCTAAAATAACCCTCCAATATGAAAAAAATTCAGTTATTACTGAACGTTGTATCTTAAAAATATCTTAAATTAAAATTGTATTTTAATTTTGAAATTTGCCTTAAAACTTCCATCCTCAGGGGCCTTCCTGGTGGCCTAGGGGTTAAGTCTCATTGCTGTCAACACCACAGCCCACCACAAAGGGCTGAGTACTATCGCCAGTGAAGGAGCTGACCCACTCTCCCACTTTTCCCCTTAGCAGTGTATTTCAGTAGATCTGCTCTGTTTCCTACTCTGTCTCTGGTGAATCCACTCACCCCCACAACCTCTGGCCTACACCCCAGTTCTTCTACGCAAAAATAAACACATAAAATCTTTAAAAAAAAAAGTTTCAGGGCCTCCCTGGTGGCGCAGTGGGTTAACCACAACACTATGAGGCTATCCAGAGCCACTGCAGAACGAGTTGGATGCCCAGCCAGGGAGATTCCCACATGGTGCAGCAGACTTCTCCTGCCTTGCCCGCTGCTCCCCTCAGCGGTGTACTTCTGTCTATCTGCCTGTTCTGCTCTCCGCTCTGTCTCTGGTGGATCCTCTCATCACCCTATGCCTCTGGCCTGCACCCTGGCTCTTGTATGCATAAATAAATAAATCTTTAAAAAAAAAGTTTCATCCTTCCAAAATATAACTAGAAAGTATACTTCATTGAATATCTAGGGGTTAAAAGAAGGTTAAAGAAGGGTACCTAGATTTTAAAAGTATTTCTATATTTCTTATTAGAGTAATTCTCCTTTTCCATTTACTCACTGAATTTAGATATAGTTTAACAATTTATTAAGCAATTGTTTAAAATATATAAAACTAAAAAATGTTCTGTGTGTAAGGACTAATAAAATACATGATTAAATAGAAAGAAGGCTAGATTCTGAATTTTAGTCTTTCCATTTTGTTATGTTATTTAGAAAAAATATATAACTTCTCTGGTCCTTAGGTTCCTAACCACTAGAATAGGATAAAGGTACCTATGTCATAGGGTTGTTCCTGAGTCATCTAGGTAATGGGTGAAAGAGCAATCAGTACAGTGCTACATAAATACAAGTTTTGGAGTCTATTTTCTGGATGTTTGTAGTAGAGATGTGTGGATAAAATTAAGAAATTTTTCTCTAAGATTCTAAAATGAAATCAGATACTAATGGTTAATACAGATGCTTCTTTTTTGTTAATCAGATCATTTTGATATCTACTCATCTGGAGATAAAGTTGGTTCATCATTAAGATGTTATTCCAATGAAAGAAAACATTGCAGAACACCTCTTTTTAATTCATTCAAGCACTTAAATGTGAATTGGTAAAGTATATGACTCCATACTGTTGCTATCCCCCCACAGTATCTCAAAAAGACAGAGAAAAGGAAAAGGGCAGGTTGTTTTTGGGTTTGTTTTTCTCTGAGAGGAATTATAAGCAGTTGTAAGCCTGTTGAATATTTGAAGAGACTTACTTATATTAATTTTTACTGTATCTCTGTAATAAAAGCAGAAACCTACCATTATGTTTTGTGGCATAATAGAAAGTATGAAAGATGAAAAATTATTTTTATGATTATTCAACAGGGACTGAAAGAAACCCTGCTTTCTTGCTTTCTTTTTTTGCCTTAAAGGAACTAGGTTAAAAATTAATACAGATTTGTTAGGCAGTGATATCTGAGTATCTATTGTGTGTCAATAATGTGGTAGCACTGTTCTTTAGGTAATTGAAACAGATTGAAGTCAGTCTGTGGAGATGGTAACTTTAAAATATGTATGACACACTGCTGGGCTGTGAGTGGTTAACAGTTGTATAGAGATGAAATCAGTATAAAAACAATGAAAGCTAAGGTGAAATCAAATTCAAAATTGAATATTATTGAATGCTTGAAATATGTGGCATGATGAAAAGCTATATCAAGAAGGAGTAAACTTTTTGAAGTAATATTAAACCGTCAAGGTGTATCTGTTACATAAAATGAAATGCTGAGATAATTGTGGAGAGAAAAAAAGGGCAGTTGGGCCTAAAGTATCTTTATATTGGTTATATGGGATCTTGAATTTTTTTATATAGTGGCTTGCTTCTCCTTAAAATAAGCCACACAGATCACAGAACAGTGTTTAGTGCATAGAAGAGCACTCAAATGTGCTGTTATTATCATTATTAGTACTATTTCATTTGGCACTCAAAATAATTGATTTGGATTCAAGATTTGAATAAGAGGTAGATTGACTATAGAATAAGGAAAAGTGAAAATTGCTGTAAGATCAGTATGAATTAATGGAAATTATTTTCTAATATTTGATAGTTTTATCATTATTTTGTTTTTATTAATCTGAGAATAACTTCAAATTACAATTTGTAGGTTTGCAGTTGTGAAGGTTTTTATAATATTGAACAGGGTTTTTCATAATCCCTAGTTATGATGTAGTCTAGAATTTATAGTACTGTGCATCACAGTAGCCATAGACCCCATGGGTTATTAAGAACTTGAAATGGTCTGAGCCGAGCTATATTGTAATTATAAAATGCATTCTGGATTTTGAAGATGGATTAAAAAAAATCTAAAAATATTTTAATTCCTTTTTTATTATGTATTAAAATGACAATTTTTTAGGTATACTTCACAAATTAAATGTGACTACTAGAAAATTAAAATTACCTTATGTGAAATGTATTATAAATTTCAACTTTGATTTATCTCTTTGGAGAGAGCACCTGGGATTCTAGTTCTGCTTCACCTTTTATTAGTTATGTTACTTGGCAGTTATTAAAACTCTTTTGGGTTCCCTTTTCTCTTAACGTGGTGAGTATTCATTGCTAAGCTAAGATTATGGATAACAGTGCCTGTTATATCTACCTCACAAAAATATTGGCAGTCAAAAGTGTTTGACCACTGTAGAGCAGTCTGCAAGTATATGTAGTTTTAAATTGAGCTCATTTGAATATGTCAAAAGATACTTAAAGTGGGTTATCAATCTCAATGACTGGTGCTTTTCATATTTTTAGTTTTTACATTTTTGTAAAGCATACTATTTCTCTTGTTTTGTTAATATTTGAAAAGTATTTTAGATTATTTTAATAATATAGAAACATCCAGAATGCTGTGAAAAATTTTTTTAAAGCCTAGAGGATGAACTGGATTCTTCTCGAGATTTGAAGCAACGGGAAACAGAAGAAGAGTTAATTGACAATGATCACAGAGTTAGTACTTCCAAAATAGCCACACAATCTCTTAAAGAAATAGAAAAAGGTAATAAAAACACCAAACTTACTTATTTTTGACTGGGTATAGTGTAATTTATTGAAGGTACATTATAAAGCAGGACTCTCCAAGCTCTTCCCAGTCTCTGGAAGGTCTATGATGGAACTGTGACTCAATGTGTTAGATGAATGGGGAAAGGACTCCCTAGCAGTTGAGGACCTTTTTCTTCCCTTTTGTGCTCTCGATGGGTCTGATGGTCCAGGGGGGCTTTTAAGAGTTAAGAGGATCGGGCCTCCCCTGTGGCGCAGCGGTGCGCTGTGGGCTGTGGAGCTGTGCTGTGGGGCTGTTTGCAGGAGCGATGCTAGTTTGGCCCCCAGCCTGGGAGAGTCCCACATGGCCTGGCAGACCTTTCCTGCCTCGCCTGCTGCTCCCCTCAGCAGTGTACTTCGGCCTGTCTGCCGTGTTTGCTACCTGCTCTGTCTCTGGTGAACCCTCTCACCTCCCCACGCCTCTGGCCCCAGCTGTATGCATAAATAAATAAATCTTTAAAAAAAAAAGAGTTAAGAAGATAATGTTGAGAGTTAAAAGGAGCATATGGTGGCCATGTAGACCATGAGGGCCACCAACCTGTTGCTGCTGCCAAATTCATTGTTGTACCAGGAAATGAGCCTGACATAATGGTCATTAAAGGCAGTGTCAGTCCTAGCATTGAAGGTAGAGGAATGGGTGTCGCTGTGAAAATGGCAGAAGAGAACTTGGTACTCAGTATAGCCCACGATGCCCTTGCTGGGACCCTTGATGTGATGACTGGCTGATCACTTACCCCACAGGATAGCACTAGTCCTCAGGTGTCTGTGTATTTCTGTGTTAAGAAATTTTGTAAGTCCTTAGATACTCTGCTAATTATTATTAAGCCTAATGAAGAGAAAAAGAAACTTCATTATTTTCCAGTAGGATTCCTATACTTTCAAAACTAGTCAAAGTAAGTTAATAATCATTATATTTAATGATTTCTTCGGTTCTTTTTCCTATCAGTGTTAAGACTTGAGTAAGTGATTATAATATATGACGGCTCTTTTTTATTTTTAAGAAACTACTCCAGGATACTTAAGGTATGGCTTCTTTAGGCACTGAATTAGTAGCGCCTCTACTACCTAATTGCATTTCACAGTTTTGTCAGGATTTCAAGGAAAGGGGCAACCAGATAAGGCACCTTCCCCTTCTTGGCTGCAGACTTTGAAAGCAATATACCACATGCATAGCTTCTGTGCATCTCTTTTCCTGGGCATACTTTGTCTACATACAACACATTCATTTCCTTCTTTGTCCAGTCATCTCAGGATTTGAAGAACATGAAAAACATTTCTGCTTGGACTTGTATTTCTTGCTACATGTGCATTTTCCCATTGCAAATAATAGGGTAACCTATTAAAAATTTTTTTGGAATATACTTAAAAGTGGACAAAATTAGGGAATATTCAGGCCAAGGGTTGGTGAGGTGGGAACTTAAAGAGGCAAACAAAAGCACTGAATTTCTTTCACTTCAAGGACATTTGGTGAAAAGTGAAGTGAAACTTTTTCCTGTTTTAGAATTCGTTTTAATTTTTTTTTAAGATTTATTTATTTATGCATACAAGCTAGGGTACAAGCCAGAGGCTTGGGGTGGCAAGAGGGTTCACCAGAGGCAGAGCGGAAAGCACAACAGGCAGATCAGAAATACACTGCTGAGGGGAGCAGCGGGTGAGGCAGGAGAGGTCTGCCGCACCATGTGGGAATCTCCCCGGTCGGGCGCTGCCGACAGCTCCACAGCGCAGCGGTCAACCGCTGCGCCACCAGGGAGGCCCCATTTTAATTTTTTATTTTGGCTCCCCCAGTATCTGTCCAAGATGGGGAGTATAATACAACACCTCCCTCCTTAAAGCTGGGACTCCCAAAAGGCTAATGCAGATTATACTGCTCTCAGTATTAACATAAAATAAACCTGACAGAACAATGATGGCACAGAAATGAACTAAGAGGTTGAGAGAATAAATTGAAACAACTGCTTTGGGAAATATTTTGGCTTCACTAGTAAAGTTGAACCTGCACGAAGTTGAACCTGCACGTATATCTTAATATCTTGCAATGTTAGCAGTTGTGTGCCCTAGAGAAACTTGAACTTATATATACCAGAAACCATGTGCAAGAATGTAGCATCTGTATGACCAGAGCAGCTCAAATATCAATCTATTAGAATATTGGCATATAAAAAGTAGAAATTGGATAATTCAGTAAAAATTTGTGAACCTGGCATTAACATAAGAATATTTAAGTGAGAGTATAGAAATTACATAATTATATGATTAGATAATTGCAGATGTAACATTTAAAAATAGGCAAAACACGTAAGACTTTTTGTTCTACATGGTAGTAAAACTTAAAAGCAGTGATTACCATATTTGGATTAATGGTTGATTTGGTTTAGGGAAAAGAGGAAATGTGGGCATCTCTCCTGCCCACTTGTCACTATGCAGTTGCCTCTATTTTTCTCCTTTCGTAATAAACCTGTCCTTTTAGAAAGAAAAAAAGAGGGGGGTAGGGGAAACATGCTCAGGAGTTTCTGAAATAATGTTCCATTTCTTAGCCTAATACATGAGTGTTTTTGCACTTTACTTTGAAATTTAAATAAGTTCATTTACAAGGAGTGTGAGAAAGGATGAAAAGAGAGAGAGGGGTGCTTTGGCACTTTAATTTATTTTTTTTTAAAGATTTATTTATTTATACATACAAGCTGGGGTACAGACCAGAGGTGTGGGGCGGCGAGAGGGTTCACCAGAGACAGAGTGAGGAGCAGAACAGGCAGATCAGAAATACACTGCTGAGGGGAGCAGCGGGCTAGGCAGGAGAGGTCTGCCACACCATGTGGGATTCTCCCCGGCTGGGCGTCGAACTCGCATCGCTACTGCCGACAGCCCCACAGCTCCACAGCGCAGCGCTTAACTGCTGCGCCATCATGGAGGCCCTAAAATCTATTTTTGAAATGATCCAAACTTAAAAGTTGCAGAAGTACAGGGATTTCTTGTAAAGCTGTCATCCATTTTTTAAAAACACTTTACTACATTTCCTACTTCATTCTTCCTGTAATAATACTTGAAACTTTTTTAACAGTACTATACTTCAAAACTAGAATACAGTGCTATAATTCATATCTAACATAACTTCCTAAAGATTGCTCTGAGAAGATATAAGTTACAAGGTTTATATTAAAATTTTAGTTTCTTAGTAGGTTCCCGACCAACTAATTTGACCTCAAATTCAAGAAATTTGACTGAATGTTGTAATGATGCAAATGATTCTCCTTTGAAACCTGTCTGCTATACAACATCTAAAGCGTCAAACAAACAACGCCTACTTCCATATCAGATCAATCAAATATATGATGAATTATTTCAAATACATCAGAAACTGCAGGTAAGAACTAAATACTGAGTTGAGAATTCAGAGATTTTATGTTCTAAAGCACCAAAAATTTATAAAATATGAAAACAAGGTATTTAATTGTTATTTTAGATAAGATGTCAAGACAAGGTTAAAAGGGAACAAATTAAATTTATTGGAACTATTGAAGGGAAAAATGTATGGCTGTGAGAAAAATACAGACATGTTTTTATGTATAGTTGTGTTTCTTAGATTCAGACTTTTTATATTTATCTCCATTCCATCCCATCCTACCCCACCCAAACCCACCCCACCCACTCGGCTGAAGAAATAAAATCTGTTGGTAAGGAGTGCTTTTCGAAATAGGTGTTTTAAATACCTATATGTATGAAGTGAACATTGTCCTTTTTCTTTGGGATTTTGTTAGTTTCCAAAGGATGTTAATTCATGTATTTATCAAGTGTCCACTAGATGGAAGTGTTTAAGGAAGTAAGATTATATGTAATACACAATTTCATTTTGAAATTCTTCCAGTTGAAAATAAGTTACATACGTAAGAAAGAGTCAAACATTTTTTAAAACCAACATTTCATTTTGTCTAAATGAGGTAGATGGAAATTACCATACCATTTTAGAAAAGATTTTGGCCTGAAATCCTTGGTATGAGTTCAGGGAGAGACTTTGCTTGGTCCTTGTCTGAAATATAAAATATAGGGCATCCTAAGTTCAAGAAATTGGAGTGAGAAGTTTTTGGAAAGGAGTAGTTTGTCAGATTGTGACTATATCAGCCTGTTTAGAGAGAGAAAACGAAATGCAGGCTGGCTGTTACGGGTTTTTAAACAAAGAACTGATAGAGTAAAAATGGATAATTAAGAAGATTCCTTTGATGATAATAATTTATTGGATTGAAAAAGAATAAGTTGGGCCCTCCCCGTTGGCACAGGGGTTAGAGTCTCAGTGCTATCAAGCTATTGCTATTGCGAGGCACTGCGGCATGAGTTCAAGCCCTCGGCCAGGGAGCTGACCCACATGGCGCAGCAGACCTCTCCTTTCTCACCTGCTGCTCCCCTCAGCAGTGTATTTCAGTAGCTCCACCTGTTCTGCTCCCACTCTGTCTCTGGTGAATCCTTTCACCCCCTGCACTGCTGGATTACACCCCAGTTTTCTTGTGAAGGCACGAAAATAAATGAATGAGGCTAAGAGAGACTTCATTTCAGATGGATTCAGAGAGATTTAAAATATTAGAGAGATAACAACATAAGCATACAAAGGCAGTGGGGTCCTGAGCCTACCTTTTAATGGGAAGGAAGAGGACCCTGTGTGTCTTGAAGGCAGGAGGGTGATGGTTCTCCAGCTGTTTTCTGTTTTCTCTGTGAAGTTAAAAATGAGAATATCCCACAGAGTAATGTGTGGACAGGAGGCCGTGTGTTCAATGAAAGCATGGAGAAGGTTTGAGAGAGATGCTGGAGAATGGAGAGTGAGCCCTTATCAATGAAAATACGGAAAGATTTCTGGATTGCATTGAGTGGAGGTTAAGACCATGAATTTAGGGCCTCCCCGGTGGCG
>PVIJ01014507.1:14974-40332 GCA_004024925.1 Scalopus aquaticus
AGCAGTATAGCATTGGAGAGTGAAATATAGTGCTTTAAATGTATGACTGATCTTTCAGCCCAAAGTGATATAAAGAGAAGAAGGTAAGAGAGTGGAAATTATAGGTAAAAGAATGGACCTTAAAGTGGAAAGTGGAACATGGGATTTATTTATTTATTTATTTATTTGTTATTTATTTATTTATGTATACAAGCTGGGATATAGGCCAGAGGCGCGGGGCGGCGAGAGGGTTCACCAGAGACAGAGTGAGGAGCAGAACAAGCAGATCAGAGATGCACTGCTGAGGAGAGCAGCGGGCAAGGCAGAGGTCTGCTGTGCCATGTGGGATTCTCCCCGGCTGGGCGTCGAACCGGCATCGCCCGCGGCCAATAGCTCCACAGCGCAGCGCCCAACCGCTGCGCCACCGCGGAGGCCTGGAACATGGAATTTAAGCTGGATGGGGGTTTAATTCTGTATAGTACCGATCTATTTTGGACCACAAATAGAATTTCTTTTTATTTGCTGTACTAGTCTAGCTGTTATATAATTGCAGTCTTTCATTATCCCCATGTAGTCCTAAACACCATTTGACTAAGCTGCAAACAGTAAATAGAAATATAATTTGTGGAATTCGTGAATGCATGTTTTAAAAGCACTTAAATCTGACATTTTGATACAGTGTGAAACTGCAGCACAACAGGAATTTGCTGAAGAACTTCAAAAGCGAGAACGAATTTTAGTTGAAAGAGAACAGCTACTTTTCAGACATGAAACTGCCTTGAGTAAAATTAAAGGTGTCGAAGACGAGGTTCTTATAAGATTTCAGATTATAAAGGAGGTAATTAGCATTTGATTTTAGAGTAATATAATTTCTCTTTTTCTTCTAAATTTGGACTAACTAGTTTTAAAGCATTTTGCCTGAGTTGCTTGCTTTCTTTTCCCTCCTTCCCCATTTTTTTCTTGAGCCATTTGAAATTAACTTGGAAAAATCATGATATTTCCTAAACTCTTTTTTATTGTTATATATCTTATAAGAATAAGAACATTCTCTATACCATTATCATATTAGTGAATTAATATAAACTAATAATTTAAATTAATCTGTAGCCATAATTTAAATTAATGTGTAGCCCACATTCACTTACCTAACTGGTCTCTGAAATGTCTTTTACTGCTTTTTTGTTTTTCTGATATGGGAATAGACAAAATTCATTTATATTATATTTGGTTCTAATATCTTTTTGGATTCTTTGAATCTAGAGTAGTTAACTTCACCCTTTCGGTATTTTGTAAGCCTTTTCTTTGAAGAGTCTGGGCCATAATTCCTATATCTAGACTTCCTTGTTTCCTAATGATTATATTCAGAGTAAATATTTTTGGCTGGAGTGTTATATAGTTGGCATGGTATCCTTTTTCATATCAAGAGATATGGTGTATCTAATTTATAACAAAGACTAAAATTCATTTTGTTTGTTTTGAAAAATTCATAGTCTTAATCACTAGTACTAGTCAACATGAAGAATAGTTCTAGCGTTAAAAGTCTCCTGCTAGTTCTTTGTAATTATCCTGTAACAGGGTGATCCCCAGGAAAAGGGGAGGTTCTAGGGTCCCTGTCCTACCCAAGAAAGGGTGGAGCTGAGCAGGGAGAAGGGGAAGCTGGAGAGGAGACTCGACTGGAGAAGAAAGAAAGGTGGGGAGCAAGAAGAAGACCTGGAGAAGGCACATGGAGCAGAGAGATATGTGGAGAATCTACACTTGCTTGCTTCTTGGTGCTGGACTTGTTGAAACAGATGTGGATGAGAGACGCATGTGGATCTTGACAATGACAGCGTTTATATTGATTTTGATTTTGCTCTTTTCCTTCCAGACTTGTCTGGCCATCTCTAACACTTTTCTATGGGTTCCCACAGGAAGGTGTTTTAGACATGTGGCAGGCTTTCGGGCCTCAGTGACCCTACTTTAGGCCAATCCTGTTTGGCTGGGCATTTACCCACGAGGGGATGGGTAATTTGGGGTGCTTGATTTGGAAACTTTATTCTTCCCCTTTTCTTTGTTGCACACTAATTGTGCCTTTCCATCAAAGGTCTTATGCACTAGAGTATGTTTTGTCTTGATATGGCAGATGGCAGAACCTATTTAGAGTGGGCAGGTTTGGGAGTTCTGAGGTGTTCCTCTCCCGGCCATGTAGCAATCTCTTTTTGCCATTCTCAGTCCCTAGCTACTATTGATCTATTTTCCATCCCTGTAGTTCTGCCTTTCCCAGAATGTCATGTATATACAATCATTTCATAATTTTCTTTATCTTTGGTTTTCAGCAGCAATTCAATTATAGTGTATCTCTGCATGCTTTTCTTTGAGTGTGATGAGGTTCAGGTGTTGGGTTTCAGTGGGTGAGTGGGGTCCTTGAGTTCCCTCTGAGAAAGTTCTGGCAGTTCCCATTCAGGACACATGGGGAGTTTACTAAGGAGAAAGATGTTTGCATAGACACAAACAAGCAAAGCCTGCATTTTAAAAGGGCAGACTCATTAGGAAAGAGGGACTCCTGCATAGACTGAGGCAGACAGTCTTGGGGCAAGACCTGCATTTTGAAAGGGGCAAGCTTGAGAAGGAGATAACTTGTGTAGACAGGGGTAGGTAGAGAGCTGTGTTTTGTTGGAGCACAGGTGTCTTTATATAGTGTTGTTTGAAGGAATTCATTCTTTTGTGGATTTTTTAAAAAAAAATTTAAAATTTATTTTTGTGTAGAAGAAGAACTGGGATGTATAGGCCAGAGGTGTGTTGGGAGGTGGGGGTGGGGTTGAGAGGATTCACCAAAGACATTATGGGGAGCAGAACAGTCAGATTTACTGAAATACATTACTAAGGGGGACACTGGGCGAGACAGGAGACAGGAGAGGTTTGCTGCACCATATGGGGTTAGCTCAGTAGCAAGGGATCGAACTCAGGCTATAGTGGTAGTAGTACTGAGACTTAACCCCTAGGAAGGTTAACTTCACCAGGGAAGCCCCCCTTTGTGGAATTTTATCTGTTGTGAAATCTATCACTTCTAACGTCTGGTTGGGTTATTCTGTAAAGACTGGTGTTTCTTTGTAATGACTGAACAACTTTCCATATCCCCACCTCTGGTCTATGCCTATAGATTTTCCATAGCAGTCTCTTCCTAAGGATTTTTCCATAATGGAAAAATTAGTAATTTTTAAAAAGCTGGTTTAATGACTTGTTGATCATTTTTACCCCAATCTATAGTTTCTGGCCTTGTGAAACTTACATCCTAATTTTTCTGCTCTAAGCCTCCACAAGTGCATCCTTGTTTAGGTTGACCGAACATCTTGATTTTGTAAATTATGTCTTTTTACCAAATTTGTGAAGTCTTCAATAATTCTTCAAATGTTTTTTCTGTTCCAAATATTCTTTTGGATCTTCAGTGATGTATAGGTCATTTAGTGTTTTGCTGTTACGCCACAGATTCCTAAGTCTCTTCTCTTTTTCTCTCATTTTTTATCTTATATGTTTTTCACATTTGGTAACATCTATTGCTCTTTCATTGTTGCTATTGAATTTATCTGGCAGATTTTCCAATTATATTCTTTGAAAACAATTTTTAATTTACCTCATGAGAATTTGTATTTTTCAATTTGTGTTCTTTCACATAGCATCATGGATCATAGTTTAAAGATCCAACATCTGGATCATGTAGGGATTGGCATTTTACTTGAGACTTAGGCACATTTTTCTGGTTCTTTGTATGTCCATTGATTTTGGATTCTATTTTTGACCTTTTAGATATTATTTTGTATAGCGTCTGAATGCTATTTTAATCCTCTAGAGAATGTTGATCTTTGTTTTTTAACGCAGTCAGCTCAGTGAGATGTAGAGTGAAGTCCTCCCTCACTTTCTGTGGGTAGTGCCCTAATTTAGTTTCGTTTTCAAAGCGTTTTTAGTTTTACTTTAGAGTTGTCATGTGCATACATCATTTAGTTGTTAATATCAGACTCAGCGGCTTAAATCTTAGTTCAGTTCTCAGAGGCTTTCCTATGCTGGTTTTTTCCATGTTTTAGGCATTGGGGAGTTAGCCTGAGGCTTAGATAATATTTTTAAACTGAGCTGCAATCTTTTCATCTTTGCTTGCCTAGGAAACTGGGGCGGACCAGATTGGTACAGGTTCCTGTATAATCACGCATGATTTAATGATAAAGAAACATTCTGAAAAATAGGTCACTGGGCAATTTCACTATGGTTTGAGTGTCAGAGTGTAATTACACAAATCTGCATGGTATGGCCTACTACATAGTGAGGCTATATTGTGCAGCCTATTGGGATCCTCTGTGTGTGTGTGGTCTGTCATTGCATGTCAAGGAATTGATGACTTCCCACGAGAGCTCCAGAACCCTCCTGATGAGATTCTCCCTATACCCTTTGGCTCACAGGGGCCCCTTTTCCTGGTTTCCTGACTAAAAGGGAATTTCTCTAAAATTTTAGCAGCTTATTTTGCTGCTTTACTTCTCAGTGACTGAGAAAAGGAAAAAAGGAAAAAAGAACTTTTTTTTTGCGACTTTTTGAAAAGAAACAAAAATCAAAGCAGGAATCTTCATCCCATAGTGATTTGTTTCACCGAGTTTTAATCCCTGTCTTTAATCTCCTGCTTTTGTTTACTTTCTACTGTCTTTACATAATTGCTTATTGTGTTTTGTCTAGGGCTTTTATTTGTAATCAGTAGAGTGTGGTGAGTTTATCTTGCCTTACTGGAAATGGAACTCAATTTGATTGTGGAAAAATTTGGACAATTGAGTATATTAACTTCACCTAAAAAAATAATTGTATTTGTGACTATATGCTAAATTATTTAAGAAACCATTTAATGTGGTAATAAAATTACATAAAGCTATTTTTTTGACTAGATTTTAACCAGTGCAAAAGAAAGACTGCTTTATTCTCTCCAGCCTGATTTTATTCTTCATTTCCTCTCTCTAGATTTATCCGTCTGTTATTCTCATTAAGTTTAAAGATAGCAGCTTTATTTTAATGCTATCTATATGATTACTTGGAAAAGGGATTTCAGTTTCTTAATTTTCTCTAAGAACTTGCTTGTTTTACAACATGAGAGTAAAAGGTGAAAGAAACTCTTTCAAGTATTCATACTTTAAATCTGTGAACTTTCTGGGTCTCTCTCCCTGGCCTAACATTGGCTTAAAATTAGAGTAGGCTCTCCTTTTATGTGAAATAATCATTTAATCCATAAAATCTGTTACCTGTCGGTAAATCAGCCTTTTCAACTACCCACTAATGACCGAGCGCACAAGTGTCTTTGTGTAACAGGGTGGCCCCAGGAGAAAGGGTGTGTCCCAGGTTCCCTGTCCCATTCAAGATAAGGTGGAACTGAGCAGGAGATAAGAAGCTTGAGAGGACACTCACAGAGGACACATGCACAGGAGACCCACAGACAGAAGACAGGAGGAGATGGAAGAAGGATGGAAAGCTAGCAGAGGCCCAAGGAGCAGAGAGACTTGTAAAGAAGCTGCACTGGCCTGGACTGATTGAAATAGACATGGGTGAGAGACCCGTGGGGAGGTTAACGATGGCTGTGTTGATTTTGGTTTTGATTTTGTTCTGTTTCTCTCAGAACTGTCTGTTTCTGACCCTTTTGGATGGGTCCCTGCCGAAAGGTATTTTGGTTCCTCCCAGAATTGTCTGGCTGTTTCTGACCCTTGTGTGTGGGTCCCTGTCAAAAGCTGTTCTAGACTTGTGGCAGGCTTTCGAGACTTGCTTTGGGCCAATCCCGTTTGGGTGGACTTGTACCCACGAGGAGTTGGTTAACATTGGGTGCTTGACTTAGAAAATATATTCTTTGTCTTTGTCTTTTTTCTAATTGTATTAAAGTCTGGTTTCCACTTAAGGTCCTATATGTTTTGTATTGATGCAGCGGATGGCAGAACCCATTTAGAACAGGGCATGTCTGGGGTTTCAGGGGTGACCCTCTCCGGCCCTGTAACATTTGTAGGCTTAGCAGGCAGACTGAAGAGCACCCCAGGAAACACAATGTGCGCAACATCTAAATGGGCTTTGCTATCTGCTCTAAAACATACTCTCAGTGCATAGAAAAGAACTGCCATGGGGAGAAAATCAGGGTAAGGCTGGAGGTGCGGGGGGGTGGGGTGAAAGAATTCACCAGACACAGAACAGAGAATGAAACAGGTGAATTTATTGAAAAACACTGCTGAGAGAAGCAGCAGATGAGACAGGAGAGGTCTGCACCCTAAGGAGATTTGAGGCTCTCTTTTATATTCTGTTTTTGCAGGCTTTCTAACTTGGGGCACCGGTTTGCACCAGTTATCTGCTGGGCTGTTTGGTCTTTGACACAGAAGCATGTTCTGGCCTCTGCTTCTTCATTTTTGGAGCTGGGCTGGTTTTTCTGGTCATGGTGATCAGCTTTATGGCCTGTCCCCAGAGGCGGTCCTTAATATATTCAAACCTTCCAAACCTGCCTGCTGGGTCAGGAGTTGGGGCTTAGTTTTTAACCTTATTAAACTGTACCCCAGTAAGAACTTTAATCAATTAGTGTGCAGTAGAGAGAAAAGAAAGAATCAAGTTGAAATGTTACAGTAATGAGACATGTCTCTCCCTTTCTGCCCTACCAGATAAACATTTGTTTCTTCCTTTTGCTAGATAAACTCTCCCCATTTCCTTTTTTTATCCTCCAGGCTTAATAGCCTTGTTTTTACATTTCAAGGAACTGAGAATATAGCACTGGAATTGCTGACCACCAGGTAATATCAACAGCAAGCCGGCATCAACCTAAATCTCCCCCAGAACACTTAATGTCTCCAAATACTTATGTTCATTCCCTTACCCCCTCCTTACTTCCTGTAAGTCTGGATAAATAGCCACATCTCTTTGGCCTGGAGTTGGGGTGGAGTCCATAAAACCTGTGTTTGTGGAGTTCATTACGGGCATCGTTTCCCCCAAACAGTTAGAACAGTTCTTATAGAGTAAATCTGTCAGACTGATGTTTTTGGAGTGATACTGGGTTCAGAGAACAGGGACTTCCGGTTACCTCTGAGAAAGGTTTCACCAGAGCTCCCCTTTCAATGGCACCCTGCAAGCTTTCCCATGAGGCAGAGACTTTATGGTTACATCCAAAAGGGCAGATTCTTTATGAAGAAAGGAGAAGAAGATGCTTGCACAGACACGAGCAGGCAGAAAGAGCTGCACCTAAAAGGGACAGGTATTGTTAAAGGGCAGGGATAGGGGCACACCGCATCAAGACAAAACATACTCTTGTGTGTAAGATCTTTAATGGAAAGGAACTTTAATACAATTAGTGTGTAACAAAGAAAAGGGTAAGAATAAAGTTTCCAAATCAAGCACCCGAAATTACCCATCCCTTGTGGGTACATGCCCAGCTAAACAGTATTGGTCCAAAGCAGGGCCACTGAAGCCCAAGAACCTATCATAAGTCTAAAGCACTTCCTGGTGGGGACCCATAGAAATGTGTCAGAAATGGTCAGACAAGTCTGGAAGGAAAAGAACAAAATAAAAATCAGTATATACGCTGCCATTGTTAACCTCCCCACGGGTCTCTCACCTACATCTGTTTCAAACAGTCTAAGAAACAAGTACAGTTTCTTCATGTCTCTCTGCTCTACATGCCTCCTCCAGGTCTCCTTCAATCTCTCTACCCTTCTTCCTTCCTTCTTCAGTGTCCTTTCCAACTTCTTCTCCCTGCTCTGCTCCACCTTTTCTTCAGTGTGGCAGGGAAGCTGGAACCTCTCCTTTTCCTGGGGATTGCCTTGTTACAGTTTGTTAAAAGAGATGCATTCATAGATGCAGGCATGCAGTCTTGGGACATGAGCTGCATTTTTGAAAGGGGTAGAAGTTTTAAGAAAGAGATGCCTGCATACACACAGGCAGGAGAGCTTATTTTGCCAGTGCAAAAATGTACTGATACAGTTTTTTTGGGGGGGGAGGGGTTTACTCCTTTGTGGAATTGTTATCTATTGTTAAATCTGTTACTTCTAGGTTGTGGCTAGCTTGATTTGTAAGTAGCAGTGATTCTTTACTGTGGGCCTCAATCTCCATATCCCCATGTCTGGTGTGCACCTCAGGGTATTTTTCTTTAACAGTCTGATACTTGTTGTAGCAGTTAGGGCCTAAGGATTTTTCACTTCTATAACTGGCTTAACAACTATGTTAATGTCTGCCCCTACCTCCAGTTTCTGGTGTTGAAGCAGGGCTGTATCGGTACTAAAGCCCTCCAAGGACAGTGTCCAATAGAGTACAGGTCACTGTGAGTTCTTCACCTGCATGCAAAATTTCAAGACCACTCAAATTTAGGGAACAACAATATGGGGTTTATTTTAAAAAAAGGTGGAAACAAAAAGTTACTAAGGCCACAAGTGTCTGGTTATATCACCCTAGATAGACCCCAAAATGTTCAGAAGTCCCAAACAAAAGCTGCTCCTCCAAGGTGAAGTCATCCTGTCAAGAGGGCTTGGAGGGCATGGCAGCTGGGAAGAATCTAACTCTCTGGCAGCCCAGCCTGAGGTGCTCACAGATAGAGTTGGTGAAACTGATACAGGGCACTAAAACTGGCCAAGGACATTGCAAATAATTATCAGTCACTATCTGAGTTTTTCACCTGTGTGCACAATTGTAAAACTACTCAGATTCAGAGAACAACAATAATGGGATTTATTTAACCAGGGAAAAACAAAGAGTCACTGAAGCCATAAATGCTGTTTACCTCACCCAAAGCAGTGTCCAGTGTTTTCAAGTCCTAAACAAAAAGCAACTAAGTTGGTGTCCTCCCACCACTGTGGACCTGGAGCACGCTGCAGCCAGACTGTAGGCCAGGTTCCAACTCACAAAGACACAACAGGAGATGCTGCCCAGAGCTGCTGAGATGCCCCAGCACAGCACAGACGAGTGACACTCAAAACAGCAGCTGCAGCAACTAACGACCGTACAAATGGTCACACTCATGCAGCTCAGCGAGGTGCCAGGCTCCAGGTCTTCTCTGCCAGCCCGTAACAGCAGCAAAACCAGGAACAGTTTCAGTTGCTCAGCTACTTGCAAAGCCACTGAACTTTTTATCTCTGAGGTTGGCTTCTGGAAGCCTCTCCACGTCCTTTAGAGGCCCACAACAGCCTTCTGGAGGATTGGTGTGGTGGGGGCTGAAATTGCTGACCCAGGAATCGCTAAAGTTGGGAAATGCTGAATGCCAAACATTGAAGCCTCAAATGCTGAATCCTGAACACAGAATGCCCAGCGCTGCTTCTGCAGTCCCTTATATTTCTTATCAGTCTCCACCCCAAAATGCGATACTTCATTAGCATTTTTCCTGGGTCTATCCTCACCAGCTCCCTCTCCAGGGGGTACCACCTGTAACAGTCTTTGGTTTCAGTCACCAGTTACAAGATAATGCTGCAGCAGCTCACAGCAACAATCCAAAGGTTGGGATGGATACGCTGGAATTGATAGCAACAGAGACAGCAGCATCGGGAGTTGATGCCAGAGGATCCTATAGACACCTAGTGAGTCTTTGGCTCACGCTAACAACAACAGCTCAGTGGGGCACCAGGCCTTTGCTCTTTCTTTTTCTCTCTCTAGACTACAATAGCAAAAAAACCAAAGGCAGATTCAGCTACATGGTTACCTGCAAAACCTTTTAGCTTCTCTATTGGGAGGTCAGCCTCCAAGGCTTCTTTCTTTAGAGGCCTGGAGTCTGGATTTCCAAATCTAGATAATTGGTGGTTGGGGTCCAGGGAGAATGCTTGCCACAGGACTTGCTCCTGTGCTTTATCTTTTCAGAGTCCCTCTTGACTAGACTATTCACTTTGGTGCTTTCAACCTGCCTGGTGCCCACAGGGCGGGAATGCCCATATGCAACAATCTTTTGAGCAAAAGGGGAGAAATACCACATTTTCCAAAGCTCCTACTCCCAGGCTGGCAGCCATAAAATTCCATTCTTGCCCTGTATTGTAGTGCAACCACAGGGCCCCGGTAACAGTCTTGTGTTGCCTCCATCGTAAATTATTTACTTTTCTCCTCAATCAAGGCTGCTTCACAGCTTGGAATCCTCAGAGATTATTTAATAAACTCTGTCTAACTCTCATTGAGACTTTCATTTCATTGGATACAGCTAAAAGGTGCTATTCCATTTAAATGGAATTAGATGGAAATTGGATTTGACTCATTTGTAAAACTGATTAAGGAGAGTAAAATAGTTAGGGAGTCAAGAAATTTTATTATGTATTGGGTTGTCAGAAAAAGGTCATGACATATTTTTTCTGTGTTTTTCAAAGACTATTTACTCATGTAAAGGACAAAGGTCAATCAATGATTGTTTCGTTTGATAACCTTTTGCCATCTTTTCAGTGAGCTGCATAATTCCCCATTCATAGGAGGACCTGTCTGTATTGGCGATAAACCGAACAAGGTGCTGATTTACAGCCTCATCTGAATTGAACATTATACCACCCAGGGAGTTTTGAAGAGTGCGAAACAAGTGGAAGTCTGACGGCCAAGGTCAGGCGAGTATGGTGGATATGGCAACGCATCCCATCCAAGCTCCAGTTATTTTTGATAGGAGATCAAACTTGTGTGTGGTCTCATGTTGTCATTATGGAACACAACTTCTTTACAATTTGTGAGCTCTTCTGGACATTTCTGGATGATGGATTCGCTCAAACTGTTCAGTTGCCGACAGTACACATTTGAACTGATTGATTGGTTCCTTAGTAGGAACTTGAAAAACACGACACCTTTAAAATCCTACCACACTGAGAGCATAACCTTCCTCTGATGAATGTCTGCTTCCGATGTGGTTTGAAACGAACCATCGTGTAGAGACCAAGACTGCACACCACATTGTTGTAAACAATCCACTTCTCACCACCAGTTAAAAGTTGCTTCAAAAAAGGATCATTTCCTCTTGTTAACGAGCTTATCGTAGATGTTTATACTGTGCCGTCAGATGAACTTATTTGAGTTCATGAGAAACCCAAATATGGAGTTCGCTTATGTATCCCAGCTTTTCCAGGTGCTCGTGAGTGCTTGAATGATGGATATTCAGTGTTTCTGCAGTCTCTGATGTTGCGTAATGTGGGTTTGACTCCACCAGTGCCTTTATTTTGTCATCAACCTCGGTGGGCCTCCCTGACCTCGGATCATTGTTGAGATCAAAGTCAACAGCACAGAATTTCGTGAACCATTATTGGCACTGACGTTCTTGTAGAGCACTGTAACCGTAAACTTTATGCAACTTCACAAGCTTGACACACAACCCTTTCAGAAGTAAAACAGTAAAATCTGGCAAAAATGCAGTTTGGTCTTCCGTCTTCAACTTATAAAATCTCCAAAACTCAACCAAATTGCTCAATTTTTTTTTCCAGAATGGAACTAGAATTATTAACTGTCAAATGACTAGCAATAATATAGATGCAAATGACTCTAGTACTTGCAAAAACAAACTAGTGTCATCCGTTGCAAATATATATGACTTTTCCGACAACCCAGTATTTAAATTTTTAGATGTAAAACAACTTTCCCTACTTTATGGTAGCAAGAAATTAACTTGTTCTATCCATTCAGTAGTTCTGCTACTCCTTAAGGGTGTTAACTGAAAAAGTCTCCAGAATAGTTAGACAAAGAATATTAGTTTATCATAAAGTAAGGATTTGAAGCTGGGAAACAGCCCAACATATTTTACTCTGAGAACTGTTCCAAAATTTAGCTTAATTTGAATTTAGTTTATATAGCCAGGAACAGTGAGTCATCAATAGGGAGAATGTAACTATTCTTGTTAGGAGGGACTTTTTGCTCAAAATTATCCTGATCCAAAAATAGACTTATGCTAGAGGAAGGCAATGCAAGTTCTAGTCTCCTCCTCTCAGAAGAATACCCTATGGAGATATAAAGGCTGACTGACCATTGTTAAATATTTTTTATCTGAAAAGACATCTTCAGGCAGCAGTTATTTGCATACAAGATGGAGTCTGTGAAGATGGCTTATTAGTTTGCCTGCCACACTAGGGGCAAGGTCCCAGAAAATTTTACATTTATCAGGATATATTAAACCTTACATTTTAATCTATAAAGCTATGAGTAGTTTCTTGAAAAGGATTATAAATTTTCACTTTTCATGATTTCAAATACAAATTATTTCACTGAATTTCTATAGAGGTGCTTTTCAGAACAGAAGCAGAAAATAGCCTTATTTCTACTTAATTTGTTTGAAATATTTTAATAGGTATGTAACTTTGTGATTGAGGGGTACCTGGGGACCCTAAACTGTTAAGGAGTATATTCTAGAAGAGTTCAACCATCCACATGAACAAAGGCAAAGAAAGAATACTCTTCATTTGAAAGCGCTTTAATTGGCGTGCATATAGAGAAGAAAGGATTTCAAATAACAGATTCCCAATAAAACTTCAAAAATTACCCATCCTCTTGTGGGCAAATGTCCACCCATATAGATTCAGCCCAGAACAGATCCCTTGCCACAAGCCTAAAGCACCTTGCGGCAGGGAACCACAAGAAAGGGATTATGCAGTTACTCAAGAGCTGGGACAGATGGAGAGACCCAGAATTCAAAATGTACCATATAATCCACACAAGGTCAAGATAATGGCTGCTCTTCTCTCTGCCAAGGACTAGGAGTAGCCTCTCCACGAATCTCTCAGTAATGGTGACTCTTCCAAGTGTCTGTCCTCCACACGTCTTTCCTTCATGTATCTCCCCTCCCTTATTCCTTCCACCTCCATTTATATACCATCTCAACCTTCCAAGCTGCCCTCCATTTAGAAAGTTCACTTCATGGTATCCTGGGAGTTGTAGCCCAAGGCTGTTACTTGGTAGTGGGATGCTGTGAAAATAGCACCTGATCACTGTGCTGAGATGCTCCTTCCCCTTGATGCATTCTGTAACAAATATCGAACAAATACTTTTAATGGTATTACTTTGATTGATTTCACTGTGTTAATAAATTGTTTGCATTATTAGTCATGTATGTTTAAATAAACTGATTAAAGTCCTTATGATTGAAGGAATTAATTTTAATTAACGTATATTCTGTAGCATTAGTGACATGGGATCCTTACCTAATTTTTATATCAGCTTTTCTTCTCTTAGCAACATGCTGCAGAAGTTGAACACTTAACTGAAGTTCTTAAGGAGAGAAATAAAGAAAGCAAAAGGCTTCGGTCCTCTTTTGATGCACTGAAGGAATTGAATGATAACTTAAAAAAGCAGGTAAGGCCTATCTTGATATATGATTACATGTTATTGTTAGAATTAAGTAGTTTAATTAACAAATTATAAGTCAAAGTCCTAGAACTTACTCTAACTAGAGAAAATTTTAATTAAATTTGTTAACTTTATTTTAAGATACTTCTGAATATTAAGTATTTTATTTATTTATTTTTAAACAGATTTATTTGTTTATGCATATAAGAACTGGGTAGTATAGGCCAGAGGTGTGGAGAGGGGTGTGTGTGTGTGTGAGAGGACTCACCAGAGACGGAGGTGGGAAACAGAACAGGCAGATCGACTGAAATACACTGCTCAGGGGAGCAGCGGGTGAGACAGGAAAGGTCTGCTGTACCATGTGTGTTCGTTTCCTGTCCGGGGATCGAACTTGTGCTGCAGTGGCTGCCGATAGAGTCATAGTGCTGAGACTTAACCACTTGTGCCACCAGGAAAGCCCTATAAAGAAAGTATTTTTAAACTGTTAGCTCTTCCTCATCTATTCTTTGAACCAACTGAGTTGTATGATTATTTGAAAAATTTAAAATATAAAATTACGAGGTAGAAAAACCAGCAGATGGAAAAAACCTGGGGGAATTTTAGGCACTAATTTCTAGCTTTTTCTGGTTGCAACTGCTGTTATACAAGTACTCACTTAGAGTCATTTATTTTCAGAGTATCTATTATGTGCTGGACACTGTTGCTAGATGGAAGCCAGCCTTTATGTTTCTCTTAGTCTCATGAGTATAGATGCTAACATATTGTACTGTAATTTTGTATGTAAGTGGTGTCAGGTCATTATTTAATACTGACCTAAAGTTGTCTAATAAGCTTTTTGTGAACTTCTTGACTAAAATATGATAAAGTGAAGGAATATATTAAAGAAGGACAGGAGAATGATTGTGTATGTAATATGTGGAGGAGATATAGATGAGTGAAAAAAATAGTGATTTAACCAAGTCACTTTAAAAATAAAGCCCAACTGGGCTAGAAAGCTTACGTAACTGTTCTAAAATGTAACTAAACTCATACTGCCTGAGATAATTTGCCTCCTGGAACTAACTGTATGTTCTTCCTGTTTCTGCTTTTGATTTCATGTGGTCACTACTTGTTATATTACCTTTTATTTGCCAGTGATAACTAGACACCATATTTCTCATTTAATTCTTTGGTTTCCTGAATTCATTAGTGGCCTCCCACAGTTTTGGAATATGAGCTTGATTTACTGTTATCTGGAATCATGTTTTATCCCTGAATATATTACTTTTCCCTATCAGAGAAGCCTAAAGTCTTCTTTAATTGCTAGCATAATTGTTTCCCAGTCTCTTAGATTTATATAATCCTTGATAATTTTCCATGTCTTTGCATGTGTATATGGTGATTGGAGTGGGCATGTACATTATTAAGTGCTTGAACCTGTTGGTAATTGGATTTATGATCTAGTGTACCAAACTGAAAGAGCTTCTCAAAACCTCTTTGGTACCAGGTGGCAGAAGGTCTTTTTATGGTTGCTTTGTTTAGTGTAGATCAGGGCTCAGTAATTCTTTTCTATTTAGGACTAGTTACTAAATATTTTGGCTTTGTGGGCCATGTGATTTCTGTTTCAGTGGCTCAGCTCTACCCTCATAATGCAAAAGCAGCTATAGGCAGTGAATAAGTGAGTGAACCTAACTGTGTCCTAGTAAGTTTATTTATAAATATAGGCAGTGATAAGATTTGACCTATAGGCCAGAGTTGCACATCTTCTGGCATGATGTACGAGATGCACTTTGAAATTGCTAAATAAAAAGGTCAATTGTTTCTGTGCTGACTTATAAAATAACTTGTGATAGCACTGGATATAAATAATTTTGCTTTAGGGGCTCCCTGGTGGCGCAGCAGTTAAGCGCTGCGGATGCCCTGCCGGGGAGAGTCCCACATGGCACTCTCCTGCCTCGAGGCAGGGATCTCTCCTGCCTCGGCCGCTGCTCCCCTCAGCAGTGTATTTCCCACGATCTGCCTGTTCTGCTCCCCACTCTGTCTCTGGTGAACCCTCTCGCCACCCCATGCCTCTGGCCTGTACCCCAACTTGTATGAATAAATAAATAAATCTTTCAAAAAATTAATTTTATTAATTTTGCTTTAATAATATTAATAAAACATTTCTCTTTAAGTCTTGCCAAGCTAGATATTCAAAGATTAATGTTCATAACTCTCAAGGGGGAAGAGGTTCTCAGTGAATACCCGAGATTCTCAATTGAAAGCTTCAGGAAGCTAGGAAGGTAGGAAGAGGCAAGTTAGAGGTAGAGAGATCCCTTCCCAAATTGAATGTTACATTAACTGATCTCAGTTCCTGATCAGATTAAGATGATTAGTCCTCATTTTAAATATCTAGCTGAAGAAAGAGTACGCCTTCTTAGGCCTCCCTGGTGTCACAGGGACTAAAGTCTCAGCACTCTCAAACTATCTGCCAGCCACTGCAGCATGAGTTTGATCCCTGGCCAGGTAGCTAATTAACCCACATGGCACAGCAGATCTCTGCTGTCTTACCCGCTGCTCCCCTCAGCAGTGTATTTCAGTCAATCTGCCTTTTTTGCTCCCCACTCTGTCTCTGGTGAATCCTCTCACACTCTCCTCTACCCCTGCACCTCTGGCCTACACCCCAGCTCTTGTATGCATAAATAAAAAAAAAATAAATCTTTAAAAAAAATGAGCCCTCTCTAAAAGAAGATAGCCTATATATAAAAATATTATATATTTTTAGATTATACATAATACGAAATATATATTTACATCTATTATGTTATACATATACATTAATGTATATATGTTCTGTATTACAATTTGAAATATATATGTCATTCTATACAAAACTAATAAACACATTAAAAGACACAATTTCCTGACTAAATATGAAGAGAAAAAAAACCTAGACAATCTGAAAATACCTGCAAGTGAGCCAGATATTGGAGTAATAGGCAATTACTTTAAAATAATGATTCAATTAAGTAGAGAAAAAGATTTAAAATCTAGAGAATCAGAATCTATAAAAGGAATTACATTGAAACTTGAAAGCTGAAAAATAATTGAATTTCTTTTTTTTAAAAAAAGATGTATTTATGCATACAAGAGCTGGGGTATAGGCCAGAGGTGTGGGGACGGGGTGATTTCAAAATGTCATTGTTCAACAGCAGCTAAGACATAACATCAAGATAGGATTAGTGAATTAGAGGAAAGTTTCATAAGTCTCCAAATGAAAATATTGAGTGGAGAAAGAATGGAAAGTCCTTAAGAAAGATATGAGATATTATTAAAGAATTTAATATAGGAGTTCCAAAAAGAGATGAGAAGGGCACAGCCAAAATATATGAAGAAATAATAGTGAAGAGCCTTCCAAAATTGGTGAAAGACCTATTTAGAGTCAAGAAATTATATTAACTTTAAGCAGGATAAATATTGAGAGAAATTATGCATAGATAGGCAGACTGTTTTAAGACTACTGAAAACTTTATTTAAATTATTTTTTTTTTATGGAGGTAATGTTGATTTATAACACTGATAATGTTTTGGGAATATAGGCTCACCCTTTTCCAGTGTATGTCACCACACCATGCCCATCACCAAAGTACCAGCAATCCTCCCTACCAGCAAACCTCCCTACAGTCCATTGGGTCCCTAATATGTGCCCTTTGCTTCTGTTGCTCCCTTCTCTGGTAGCCTCAGTTCTGCGGTCTTTTTCTCTGCTTTGTTTCTTTACATTCTACATATGGGTCAAGTCATCTGGAATTTCTCCTTCTGATTTATTTTGCTTAGCATAATCTTTTAAGCTCCTTCCATGTTGCTGCAAATGGCAAAATTTCATATTTGTGGTTGAGTGGTATTTTATTGTGTATATGTAAAATCTTCGAAAAAATCTATTGATGAAAAAAATTTAATTAATAAAAAAATAAATTTTTTATTGCGATAACATTGGTTTTACAACACTGTATATGATTTAGAGGAATAGGATCACAGCCTTCAGATGTATGTTACCAAACCACTCCCACCACCAGAGCACCTGTAAGCTTCTACTGTAGTCCTCCCTACGTCTTTCCTTTAGTGACGCTCCCTCTGATAGTTTCAATTCTACAGTAAGATTTCTAGGTTTTGTTATTGGTTTGGTTTTATCTGATCCTTTTTTTGTTTGTTTCTCTATATCGAATCTGTAAGTGACCATCTGGTTTTGCCTTTCTCCTTCTAACATATTCAGCGTCGTGTTGTCCCCTCCAGTTCTATCCATGTTGATACAAATGGCAAGAGTACACACACACACACACACACACACACACACACACACACACACACACACACGTACATACCACATCTTCCTAATCCACTCATCTGTTTTGGGCAACTTAGGATATTTCTATAACTTGACTACTGTGAACAGTGCTGCAGTGAACAGAGGAGTACATATGTCCCTTTAAATTACTGTTTTGACATTTTTCAGGTAGATATGTAGGAGTGGAATTGTTGGATCATATGGTAGATCTATTTTTAATACTTTGAGAAATCTCCGCACTGTTTTTTTTTTAAAGATTTATTTATTTATGCATATAGTAACTGTTGTGTAGGCCAGAGATGCAGGGGCGGAGAGGGCTGTGGTGAGAGCATTCAAAGAGACAGAGTGGGGAGCAGAACAGGCAGATCTACTGAAATACACTGCTGAGGGGAGCAGCGGGTGAGACAGCAGAGGTCTGCTTCGCCATGTGGGTTAGCTCCCTGGTTGGGGATCGAACTCATGTTGAGTGGCTGGCGATAGCTTGATAGGATTGAGACTTAACCTCTTGTGCCGCAGAGAGGCCCTCCATACTGTTTTCCATAGAGGCTGGACCAGTCTACTTTCTCACCAGCAGTGCATGAGACCTCCTTTTTCTCCACATCCTTGCCAACATTTGTTCGTTTTTTTGGTCTTTGCCTCCAGATTGTGTTCTTTCATCCCCCCCAAATTTTATTGAGTTGCCAGTTATTTATATGACTGTGATTTTGCAACTGCATCGTCATCCCTGCATATGTGCACATGCTTTACACACCCTCCACAAAAGCTCAAGTACCAATGCCTGTTGACCTTCCTTTCTTCCATATTTCCTCATCTCTCCCTCACCATCCCTTGTGGTATCCAGTACATTTTCAGTTTTTGCTGTATTTTGCCATTTGTGTTTGATGCTTATTTATAAACCATAAATGAATGAAACCATTCAGTAACTTGTCTTTTACCTTCTGACTTATTTCATGTACAAGAATCACTTCAAGATTCATCCATTTTGTCTCAAAAAGCAGTTTATATATATATATATGTATATATATATACACATATATATATTTTTTAAATCATTGTTCATTTTTGTACAATGATTGATTACTCTTCTCAGGTGTAGTCCCCATAAAATTTCTACCACCAAGTCACCCATGAACCATCACCATAGTCTCTTGTATTCTTCCTGCCCCTCTTTTAATCCCTCCCCCTCCCCTGCTGAATGTCTCTGATCTCTTATTTGGTTCCCCTGTGTTCCTCCTTAAGTGAATCCATCTGGTATTTTACTTTTTCCTTCTGACTTATTTCAGCCCCTTCCAGCTCCATCCATGTTGCTGCAAATGGCAAGAGTTTATCTTTTTTGATTGCTGAATGGTGTTCCATTGTGTATATATACCACATCTTCTTGATCTAGTCATCTGTTTTTGGGCATATCTTAGCTATTGTAAATGGTGCTGTAATAAACATATGAGTGCAGGTTTCCTACAAATTAATGTTTTTGTGTCCATTGGGTAGATTTCTAAGAGTAGAATCACTGGGTCATATGGTAGCTCCATTTTTAATAATTTGAGGAACCTCCACACAACTTTTCATAATGGGTGGGCCATTTGCATTCCCACCAGCAGTGTAAGAGAGTTCCTTTTTCTCCACATCCTTGCCAGCATTTGTTGCCAGTTTCTTTTTTTAAATATGTGCCATTCTCACTGGTGTGAAAATGTGGTTTTGATTTGCATTTCCCTGATTGCAAGTGTTGTTGAACATTTTTTCACTTACCTCTTGGCCATTGGTTTCCTCTTTAGAGAAGTATCTTTTTAATTTTTCTGCCCATTTTTTGACTGGATTCTTTATTTTATTTTATTTTTACCCACTGTTTCTTTCTTTCTTTCTTTTTTTTTAATTGTTATTTATGTCTTTTACATTTTGTATTCCCCTTGGGTAGCCCACCACCAATTCACCGTGATCCATCTCCATGGTCCCTTGTATTCTTTTCTATTCCATTTTGTGCCCTTATCCTCCCCTCTGGATTCTTTATTTTGTTTTTGTTAAGTTCTGTAAGCTCTTCGTAGATCTTTGAAATCAGTTCCTTATCAATTGTTTGGGGTGCAGATTTTTTTTTTCCCAATCAGTAGGGTGTCTCTTTTGCTGTACAGAAACTATTTGGCTTGATGTAATCCTAGCAATTTATCTATTCCTTCACTTTCTTTGCTTCTGGGGCTGAGTCTTTAAAAGATGTTTCTGAAGTGTATGTCATAGACTGCCTGTATTTTCTCCTATACATTTTATGGTTTCAGGTCTTATGTTCAATTCTTTTATCCATTTTGAGTTGGTTTTTGTGCATGGTGTGAGGTAGTAGTTTAGTTTCATTCTTTTGCATGTGGTGGTCCAGTTTTCCCAGCACCATTTATTGAATTGACTATCCTTGTTCCATTGCATATTCTTTCCTCCTTTGTCATAGATAAGTTGTCCATATATATGGATTTTCTGAGCATTTCTTCATGTGCTTGTGGTCCATCTGAAGGTTTTCTCTGGAGAAATATCTGTTTAGGTCTTTTGTCCATTTATTGGTTAGGTTATTTGTTATTTTTTGCTATTGAGTTGTCATATGTTGGAAATTAACTCTGTCAGATGTGGGATGTGCAAATGTCTTCTCACCATCTTTGCCTTGCCTTTTGTTTTTCCCTTGTCATTAGAGTTGCATCCCCAAATACATCTCTGTGATTCATGCCTGTTTTCTTTGATATATTTTATGATTTCAGGTCTTATGACCAAGTGTGTAATCCATTTTGAATTAAGTTTTGAGTATACTTAAGTAATGATATAGTTTCATTCAGTTGGAGGTGATTGTTCAAGTTTCCCATTAAAATGGCTCTCCTTTCTTCATTAAACAAGACTTTCTTTTCTGAAATACACTACTGAGGGAAGCAGTGGGTGAGTCAGGAGAGGTCTGCTGTGCCTTCTGGGTTAACTCTCTGGCTGGGGATCGAACTCAGGCCGTAGTGGCTACCAATAGCTTGATAGCACTGAGACTTGAACTCCTGTGCCACCAGGGAGGCCCTAGAGTAGTCTAATGCTGTTACTGACATATTGTAATTTGATTAAACAGATCCTGTCTCATTCATCCTTCCTTTCAGTATTTTGTTGTAAATATTTTTTTGTTCATATTTGTGTTTCTGATTTTTGGTTTCTATTTAGCACTTTGCTCAAAGTCTTTTGTTCTTTTATTCTTTTCTTTCCCTGTAGAACATGTTTCAGCATTTCTTTTAGAGGAGGACTGGTGGTGATAAAGAATATTGGTTTTTGTTTGTCTGGGAAAAACCTTAATTTCTCCATCATATTTGAGTTGATTATTTTACAGGCTAGAGTATTTTTGACTGGAATTTTTATTTTTTAGATTTGTGATTATGTCATTCTATTTTGTCCTAGTCTCTAGGATTACTGTTGTAAAATCTGAAGAGAGCCTGATCAAGGTACCTTTATATGTTACTTTTTCCCCCCTCACAACATTTAGCATTTTTTTATTATTGTCTTTTGGTAATTTCATGATGATGTTTTTTGCATTTAGAAAATTAGGTATTCTGTCTGTTACTTGGTTGTCTATTGTTATTTATTTTAGATTTGGAATGTTCTCAATTATTATTTCCTAGAATGGTTTCTGCTCCCCTTTCTCTTTTTTTTCAGTTGTATTCTAATGTTTCTGCTTTAATGGAGTCTGATATTGTAATAGTTTCTTCATTGTTCCTAAGTCTTATTTAACTTGAGGTATTTGTACATTTTTTTCTTCTGTTATCTAAAGTCATTCTTTAAGACTATTTTCAGTTCATTCTATTCCTCATATTCATCATTTGAACTTGAAATTTTTAAATTGCTTCCATTTTGTTGAAGAATTTCTTCTGTTTCTAAATATATCTTTTCTACTGTCATGAAGCTACTTTTCTGTGTTTGAAAGTCCTGAATTTCATTGAGCATCTTCATGATTGCAATTCTGACCTCTTTTCTGTTAGCTCCTTCAATTTGAGTCATAAGACTTGAACTCAGCTCCATCATCTTTTTTTATGTTATGTTGTCTTGAGTTGTTCCTTTTACCACAAGCCCTTTTCTTTCCCTAGCAGTAATGATGCTCTGGCTTTACTTTTACATCCTCCTTGGTAATGAGGGTGGTGGGAGGGAACATTGTGGGTTTCTGGAAGTCCATATGTCTTGAATAATGTTGACAGTCTTGAGTGGAAAGGGCATACCAAGATTGGGATGTGTGTACCACTGTTTCTGTACTCTTCTGTTGCTTGCACTACGACTAGACATCAGTACTCAGGGACTGACTGATCTGTCTTAGGGCTTAGTCAGGAAGCAATGTATTATATCACACTGCAGCAAGTCTACTATGTCTTCTGGGGTAAGGCTTCTCTAAATCTGTTCATCCATCAGGAATGGCCATCAATGTTCTCCCATCTCCCTGCTCTGAAACCTTAGTGAATAACAGAACGTTCTACTCATCTCAGGAAGAAAGATGGTTGGGTCAGTCTAGGGATTCTGGTGGTGAGGTTTATGTGTAGGTTAAGGTTGATTTTTTAGTTGTAAGTGGAGGAAAGTTTGATACTAGAGAACTATTCTGCCATGCCTTTGCTTTTCCCCCACTATGATTTTGATTTGCATTTTTGTGATAATGAACTTTTTTTCATCTGTCTGTTGGCCATCTGTATGACTTTGTCCTTTTTATTTTTTGTATTTTTTTATTTAGGTAATGTCCCTTTATAATACTGTAGGATTTAGAGGTATAGGTTCATACTTCTTTAGATATATACTATACCATATATACTATACCATACCCACCACCAAAGCTTCCATAATCCTCCACCACAATTTATTGGGACCTCTCCCCCTTCACTCTATGTATATTTGGAGACATGTCTATTTAGTTGTACCCATTTTTTGGTTGGGTTATTTTTGTTGTTGAGAACTTTTGATAAAGATAAAATCTTAAAAATGGCCAGACAGGGCCTCCCTGGTGGCGCAGCGGTTAAGCGCTGCGCTGTGGCGCTGTCGGCAGCAGCGATGCGAGTTCGACGCCCAGCCGGGGAGAATCCCACATGGTGCGGCAGACCTCTCCTGCCTCGCCCGCTGCTCCCCTCAGCAGTGTATTTCTGATCTGCCTGGTCTGCTCCCCACTCTGTCTCTGGTGAGCCCTCTCGCCGCCCCACGCCTCTGGCCTGTACCCCGGCTTGTCTGTATAAATAAATAAATCTTAAAAAAAAAAAAAATGGCCAGACAAACATAAGCCACATTACCTTCTAGGAAGAAACAGACTTTTTAAAAAAATTATTATCATTTACATTATTGTATATTCCCTGTAGGTTACCCACCACCGATTCACCCTTGAACCATCACCATAGTCCCTTGTGCTCTGTTTTCCCCCTTTTTGAGCCCTTATCCTCCCCCTCCCTTGCTAAATGTCTCTTTCTTATTTGGTTCCCCTATATTCCTGTTATAAGTGAAACTATTCAGTATTTTTCTCTTTCTTTCTGGCTTATTTCGCTGAGCATGATCCCTTCTAGCTCCATCCATGTTGCTGCGAATTGCATGTGTTTATCTTTTTTGATTGCTGAATAGTATTCCATTGTGTGTATGTACCACATCTTCTTGATCCAGACATCTATTTTTGGGCATCTGGGTTAAGAAAGACTTTTTAGGAGGAAATAATCATGTACCTTAAACATAATTAGAAAAAGAGACAAAACTCTTTACTTTTAAGAGGCCCACCTAACATCAAAACTGACACTATCAAGAACATTACAAGAAAAAAATGCGAAATAATTTCTCATGAATATAGATAGAAAACTTTTAAATATCACTGAGTCAAATCTAGCAATACTTTAAAAGGATAATACAAATTTATTGGATTTAGTCAAGGAGTACAAGGGTGGTTAATATCTGAGAAACAGAAAAATCATTATACTTTTATTTGATATAAAATTAAGCACTAACTCATAATACTGACTAGTAATAAAAGATAAATTCTTAATTCTGATAAAACACACACACACACACACACACACAAAACCTGCAACAAAATCATATTTAAGTTGCTAAAATCCTTCCCCTTTGAGATCAGAACAAAATAAAGGTGCTTTCTGATTCTGTTTCTATTGAACATTATACTGAAAGTCCTAGTCAGTAACTTAAAGAAAAAAATTAGAAAGTATAAGAATTTGAAAGGAAGAAATAAGAAGTTTCCACATGTGTACAGAGTTATGTATAGATTAGAATTACATTCAACAGAATCTCTGATGTCTATTCAGTATACAAAGATCAAGTCTATTTATGTTAACAATCAAATGAAAATGTAGTTTATTGAAAGATACCTTCGGCAGTATCATCAATTAATATTAGCTGTTCTGGAATAAATGTAAAGAAAAGATGTGCAAATATCTATACTGAAAAGCTCAATGAAATTGCCCTTAAAATGTATACTTCTGAATTGTCAGGAGTTTTGCAAATTTTTCATAGGATAAAGTAAACTGTTTTTAAGTACTCTTAATTTTTTTAAAAGATTTATTTATTTATGCATGTAAGAACTTGGGTGTAGGCCAGAGGTGTGGGACGGTGAGAGGATTCACCGCAGACAGAGTGGGGAGCAGAACAGGTGGATCTACTGAAGTACACTGCTGAGGGGCGCAGTGGGCGAGGCAGGAGAGGTATGCTGTGCCATGTGGGAAGCTCCCTGGCTGCGGGTCGAACTTGTGCTTCAATGGCTGTGGATAGCTTCATAGGCTGAGACTTAACCCGTTAAACAACCAGGGAGACCCAGTGCTCTTAACTTTTTAAAGACAAATGTGTTTCTAACTGTGGTTGTGTTTTGAATCTTTAATCATGAGTGTTCTGTTTCATTATGTGCTTGCTATGCACACTGGGTAAGCTAATAGGTCATTTGATAAACCTTTATGTGAAATCAGGTTAAGGTTTATATTGAAATATCTAACTTTTTTCTACTTTAGTTAAATGAAGTAAGTGAAGAAAACAGGAAGATGGAGATTCAGGCAAAAAGAGTCCAAGCTCGTTTAGATAATTTACAGGTAGGTTGCCTGATCTTCCCTTGCAGCCCAACTGAATTTGAAAATGATTGCTTTTGGATTTTCTCATTTTCAATGTAATTGTCTTTTATTTGATGTATATGTACTCTTGCAGAGGAAGTATGAGTTTATGACAATACAGAAATTGAAAGGAAATTTTCATGCTGCTCATGAAATGAAAAGTTTAAAGCAAGAAAAAGTACCGGTTTCAAAAACTTGCAAGGTATGATATGATTAAAAGTTTTCTAGTGGGAAATTAGGAAATTTGTCTTTGTTCTTTAATTTTTCCTTTCTTATAGCAAACATTCATTTTATTAATGAAGGAGTCACCATAATAATCCCTTTTCAGAGAAGTATCTGTAGGATATTTCTTTTTTTTTTTTTTTTTTTTTTTTTCTTGTTTTGTGTAAAATAACTGGGATGTCAGACAGAGGCTTGGGGGCTGGGTGAGAAAATTCATCAGAGACAGAGTGGGGAGCAGAACAGGAGGGCTACTGAAATATACTGCTGAGGGGGGCAGCAGGTGAGACAGGAGAGGTCTGCTGTGCCAGGTGGGTCAGCTCCCTGGCCAAGGATAGAGCTCCAGCTGTAGTGGTGATAGTGCTGATACTTAACCCTTAGGCACCCAGGGAGGCCCTCTTCAATATTTCAAACATGCTTTTATTTGCTGGAACAAAATAAAATGTTCCAGCAGTATTTCAGGTACAGTAATTGAAAAGGCACAGAAGCTTACTTAAAGTTAATGTCAGGTTTTTTAGTGTGTTTGGAGATTCCATAAGCACTTGATATACTTTTTTTTT
>PVIJ01014508.1:0-40380 GCA_004024925.1 Scalopus aquaticus
CTTGTCCCTTGTATATGTTCAGAGCATCTCTGGGGAGTGTCCAGCAGTACTCAGCCACCGTTGCAGTGGACCATTTTCCCTGGTATCTTTGTTCCATTGATGCCACATCTTGATGAAAACGTTCGCCATGTCCATCACTTACCATACCACAGTTTTCAGGGAAGAAATCCAGATGGGAATAAAGGAAGTGGATCTTTAGAGGCATATGCAGCCAAGTTTCTGATACTGCATCAGCATGTCTTTCAAAGTTTCCTTGTAGTTTTCTGCCCTAATATTCCCAAGAAAGCTTGTGGACACTCGGCGAAAAGCATTCCATGCTTATTTCACATCATCCTGCAGCAAGTTGTTGAACCGGTCATCTCAATGCAGATGGAACATTTGGGTAGACAATTCTCCACTTCTTTTGCTTCGTTATTCCACCGGAAAGAGGAGGAGCCACGCAGAAGGAACAGTCTTTTATGTGGTTGCTTGGCTCTCTCCACACCATGGGGACTGCAGACGGCATTGATGGTCTTTTGTCATTTAACCTCTATGAAAGCCGTGTTGGACATGTAGCACAGCATATATGCGGGGCCCAAGGCTCGTCTTGGTCACCAACCTTGCATCCAAAGTGAAGATGAGAAGACTTCTTCACTTGAGAAGTGATCCTTTTCTTCTGGTTGACAAATGTCACCTCCCCACAAATACAGCAGAAATTGTCCACGCTATTAACGCACTTTCAAGGCATTACTGTTCTGTATTGTGCCTAAATGGATAAAATCATAACAGTTCTATGGAACAGTAGCTTCAACTGTATCGCACAAAGTCTGAAATTTTTCAGTGCTCAACCTTTCCAACAGGGCTTTATATAGTGCACTGCTGACGTCAGCTTACTTCAGCACCTCCCTGGCAGTAGTATTGCATTGCATCGGAAAATGATGCCATCAACTCTGGATGATGTGTGCATGATGGTGTGATGCAATGCGGTGCAATATTACATCATTCTAGGCTGATTTAGGATGTTGTCGCAGTCCTACTGGATGAATTTACATGATGAGACATAAAATGAATTATATGAATTATCTCTAAAATGAGAGCTAATAAAAAATTTTCAGGGTTATATTCATGTTCAGCACACCAAGATACTACAGATTAGGGCCTTTTAAAGTCAGTTATGATTTCACTGTTAACCGGTGCTATTTTTAACTATTTCCTTCAGCAGCTCAAACTTTTCTTTCATTGTGTCCCCCCTTCCCACACCCGCCTCCCCCAACTTCCCAGGCATTAGTCACAACTTTTTCTACTTGTACATCTCTACAGATCACTTCATGCTTTTTATTTTCATTTTTCTAGTTACCCATTAGCAATTAATTAGCCTTTTGCTGTCGGGGCCGTGTCACAGTCACTTTTCAATTCCTGGTTCCTGGCTGACATGCTGGCACCTACCATTTGCTCTATAACTGAATTGCCAAGTAAATAAACAAGCACCACCTTTGTCTAAGACTCTGTAATAAAAGGGAGAACAAAAGTGTTACAAATTGCTAACACGCCCAAGTACTTATTTAACTATAACCTTGGTAAGCATGACTCATGAGATGTAATTATAAAGCTCTTTCTTTGACTTTTACATCTCTCCCTGTAAGTCATTGGTTATGTTTAGGTACGACAAGTAATTATAATGTGCATTCCCATGTTTTAGTAAGAAAGTTGAACCTGTTTTAAGGTTGAGACTTTTCTCCTTCCCCCAGCCGGGCAGAGGGGAAATACGCAGTTAGAGAAGGGCATGTGGTGGCTTTCTCGCATTTCTCACCTAATGCTTCTCTTTGTCCTTCAGCCATCTTGCTATCCAGGGTCAGCAAGTCAAGAGAAGAGAGGGGAATGAGTAAATTCTTACCTGACCACAACTGTCATGTGTGGGAGTCTCACTCTCTGGGCAAGGCAGGTGTTTAAACTGAGTCTTTTGTAGGTTGTTTGTAGATTATTCTTTCTCCCCCATTTCTGCCTCCAATAACTGGGGACTCTTGCCTGCACTCCTTTGATGTGCTTATAATGTATTGTTCTATCTCATTGTTAATTTTTCCTCAGTCCCTGGCCATTCAGTAGTAATTTCAGCATCTCTTTACTGAGACCTTTTTGTTCCTGTAGGTCACCTTCTCAAGCAGGATCCAAAATAATCTAATGCAGGTTGGTTCTGTAGTTTCCCTCTCTCTCTCTTCCCACTTCTCATTCAAGAAATTCTCTTCTGTGCCCTCACAAACTAAGACAACGGCCTCACTGTTGCAGCCTCCTCTCCTTTGATTCATCTATTATCCATTGCTGGCAAGTCCAAATAGTGGGCTTCATATTTCTCAGATGGGTAGTCTTCTAGTGGGCCACTGTATTGTACATCTGTGGGGAATACATGAACTCTCTGAGTGGTCTCCCTGAAGACCTCCACAGTAGACTTGAGTGTAAAGGAAAGTCACCCTTGACCCTGATGCTATTCATTGCAAAAATTGTCTTCACTGTCTTTTTAATTTCTATGAACATTTTTTAGCTGGAGGTAGATGGTCAGTGAAGTGTTATGATACTGGTTTTCTTCTATTTCCTTTTTGTATGTTCTGTGTGGGTGGTTTAACTTTGGAATATGGCATCTATTATGTTGATGTATCAAGCAAAACTGAGAAAGGGAAAACCCATTTTAATAGTTTGTTTCCTAAGTGCCAGATGCTGATCTAAGAGTTATATGCATTAACGCTTTCAAATACGGAACAACTATGGATGAAGAAATGAGGCACAAGATAAGACGTCAACTGATTTGCCATATACTGCTCATAAAAGAGGTACAGAATATACTGTTGAGAAATGTGGAAAAGGAGAGGTGGTGATGAGATGAAGAAGAAAAAAAATAGCTATAAGACATGTAATAGCAAATAAACATATCAAGAAAATTCTAGGAGTTTCAAAGGAGAAAAATGCCCATCTGATTTGGGAAATCGGAAGTTTTCATAACGGTGAAAGGTGATAGGTCTTTAAATCTGAATAGAGCCTCTATTGATTAAGTTGGCAGAAAGAAGATTACTGACCACGCAAGTAATAACAAAGAAGGAAGTAGTTTGGGGACCAGTGAGAACCCAGTTTGACTGCTACAGAGAGTAGTTAGGGGAGTTGCAAGTGAAGAAACGGAAAACTTTGCAGCTGTGCTATCTTCTGAATGTTAGGGTGAGGCTTTTATCTAATTTAGAGGGTAAGGGGTTGTAAGCAAAGACAGATGAGTAGAGACAGATCAGAAGATTAAGGCAGCTACTGGGATGTAAGGGGTACAGGGAAAGGAGATTCAAGATGTTAGGTCACTGGGAGAAGGAGAACTGAGGGAAATGGAGATGGAATTAAGATTTGGAAGGAAGCTAATATTTATTGAATCTTGTGTGCTAAGTCGAGTATGGAATACAGGTTACTTAACCCCACAAATAAAATCTTAACACACAGGTCTATCATCTGTCTTTCTTTTATCTTGGCTTTCTCTTGCATCAGATTTCTTGAAAGATTACCATTCAACCCGAGAATCTAGCACAGTGTTGAGTAAATAATAGGTCCTTAATAAATATCACAAGAAATCAACATCTGAACTTATCCCTTCTGCTAATATAGTGCTCTAGTCCCCTCTGGCACACATGAGGCGAGAGTTATTTAGGCAGAAGCTTCTTCTGGGAGAAATGCAGTCGACCTACTTCTGGGTGCACTAAGTAGGAACAGCTCACAGAATGATAAATCTTAGAAAGAGGATGAGACAGCATCTTGTCTGTCCTGTCATTGCTAGAGCTGCCTCTGTTGCATGGAGATCCCAATCACAGGTGAGATGGAGAAGAGGGGACTCCTAATCATTCTGAAATTATCTGCAGCAGCCAGTAGTTGCTGAGCGCATCCACAAGAATCTGACAAAAGCTGACACCCATTATCCACCAACCAGCTTCAGGACTAAAGTGCAGATGCTGCCTGTAGTTCATTTGGAGGCTGTGCAATGTTAGATTATTGGGGTCTGCATGTTCGATTTCTTTTAATTCCTTCCACCCAGAGGCCTTGCCTATTGTGCTATCATCTAGGCTGATTTTGCTAGCACACCTCTGTAAAAGGATCTGCGTGTTTTTCTGAGAAGTGTGTTGTTCCTGTAGAATAATCTAAGCTCTTGAGCTGATGTGATGGTTCTGACAGGTTTTCATGGGTCTGTCTGCATAGTTTCATCTGTCTTCGCCCCAACCATCAGCCTTAAGTTAATGATGCAGTCCAAGCCCATTTATTCAGTTATAGGGTTATTTTAGACAGAGATTCACTCTGTCTCCCTGAACTGAGTAAATGACAATATAAATTGTCCAGGTTATCCTTGAGTCTGTCTTCCTCTCACTTTCCATCAAGTTCTTCAGCAAATTCTGTCAGTTTTTCAAAATATCTCTGGAATCTCACGAACTCTACCTTACTGTTGCCTACTCTATATTGAATGCCATCTGTAATTGCCTCTTGCTTGAATTGTTCCAGTATCTTCTTAACTGCTTTTCCAGCTTTTCTGTCTTATACTGTTAGGCTTGTTTTCCACACAGTATTCAGAGCTTTTAATACGTAGTCAAATAATTTCATTCTTCTATCCTAAAGCTACCAGAGCTTCCTGTCCGCCTTAGTTTTTCATGAGTGCAATGTTGTGCTCAGCTGATTTGTCTGTTCTGGGCCAAAGGGAAGAGAATGAACAAGCGAACCCTACATCATGAGTGGTTTTTTGCGGGGGAAAAAAGGTCAGTTGGAGATATGGAGGCTGTCATTTGTACTTTCAGACCCTAGGTGGCACTCTGGAACCATGTAAGATTTTGCCTGACTTGACATTTTTGTGGACACAGATTTTACAGTAATTTCTGGCTGAAAGATTTTCTGTGTGGACACTGAACTAAACCTAAAAGACTGAGTTCCAAAAAACTTTAAATATATTTTTTAGCGGGAAAATGATAGCTTGGAAAAAATAAATTGGGAACCTTCTGGATTCTTTCAGAGAAACACTCAAATTTCTGCTGTTTGAGAATATAGAATCACTCTGGAGGCTGGGGTGAGGGCTGGGTGGACTTCAATTCCCTGTAGGGAAGGGTCTTCCCGGCTAAGGAGTGTCCCTCTGGTTAGATGTGTTGGCATTTGGCAAAAGAATCAAATGGTTTACTTTTTAACTTAAATGGTCTTAAAGTTTTATCCACACAATTATATTTATGAAATGTTTAACTCTTTTAAGACTGAAGACAGGAATTCACTAAGTTTAGAAATTGGAGGCAAATGGTCAGAAGATTTTGGTGTGTGGGTGGACATAAAGAGCAGAAGGAAGCAGCTTTGTCCCTTGAGGTTGAATATAATTGTGTGTATGAATGTGTGGGGTGGGGGGTGGGCAGGCGGGAGGAAGGAAGGAAGGGGGGGGGAGAGAGAGAGAAACATAGAGAGAGACAGAGAGAGAAAGAGAGAGTGAGAGAGAGTGAGCGAGCTTGTTTCTTTATGACTCTGAGGATAGCAGGGAGTAAAAAGCAGGTGTAGCTCTGTGGGAAGGGTAAGTGATACCCCCTAACCCCCATGTTATTAGCTAAGATTGGGCAGCTGACTCCCTCTAGGGGCTAAAGTTCTGGAGAGCAGAGTCAGAGGTGGCTGTTGTCCTGAAGGCTTTGAGAGGTAAATGTGTCTTACCTCTTGTCCTCCCTGAGTCTGCGCATGACACAGCTGGCATGGAGCTTAGAGGAGCAGATGACATCACAGTTATCTTCCAAGCATCTAAGAGCATCTAGGGCAAATGGAATAAAAAGAGAATGAGCTGTCTTTTGCAGTCTTTCCTTATTTTTCATTAGTTTCTCTTGTGAATGGCAGAGGGTTTCAAAAGTTCCCTCTGGGCATCCCCTATTGCACTTACTGTAAAAGGGTTGGGTTCTAGCCCGAGAGCTAAACTGGTGATAATGGGGAAGTTAAGGAAACTTTATACAGCTCACTTCTTCATCTGAATTGTCAAAAAAATAATGCACTAGATAGAGTTAAGTGGGTGAAGATTTTTTAAATTAATATATATTTTCATGAAGTGCCATTATTTTATGTCCTTGTTGATTTTTCCACATTATAGGATTTCTCCTCTCAGGTGTGGTCACCATAGTTCTCTCACCATCAAAGCACCGATGATCCTCCACCACAGTCCATTGTGCTCTCCCCCATCTCATTTTCTCCCCTCCTCCTCTCCCTCTTCCTTTCCTCCTGGATGATAACGGGCAAAGGTTTTATTAGAGACAATTGTAATAGAGACCAAGACTGTTACAACAGGGGAGAGGCATTGAATTGAACTCTGTTGAGAAAAAATGTAGGAGAGTTTTTTAAAATTAAATTTTATTGATTTATCATTTATTTACAAAACTGTAAACTTTCTTTACAAAACTATAAAGACGCTTCATGCCTTTATATATGCACATGGTTCACTTACTTACCACTGAAGCCAGGAGAGTTTTCAAGTGCTGGAGTGAACCAGTGGGAAAGTACTGGAGGATGTTAGGGGGAGACTACTTAAGGTAATCAGGCCATTTCTGTTTGCTAACTGGTGTTTTAAAAGTTAGGTTCCTACCCTCCTATAGAGCCTGGGGGACAAAGGTGCCATCTTCCTTGGTGATTAAATTTTGTAGGCTCCCAGGTCCTGGAAAGATTTACATCTCAGAGGGGAGAGAAAGAATTTATAATTTTTAGTTTTCTAAATAATCCAAGAAAAGAGATGCCAGGGACCTAGAGTCAGGAAGAAACAAATCTAAAATTGAATCAACGTTGGGATTGTTCAGGAGGGAATGTTCAGTTGGTCTTGATCAGTACAATGGTATCACAATAGTACCAACTTCATAGGAATTATATAGGATGAAGCCTGCAATACACAAACCGATGGCCTGGAAGGGCAAATGGTCGTAATTATGCAGATGATTATTTGGGTGTTGATTGAGAGAATCAGTTACCACAGTAACACTGAAGATCTTGCCCACATATTGTTAAAAAAAATACGACATAATCCTTGTTTTCTAGAAGCTCTCCTTATAAATAAATAAGATATACTGCCTATGACTCTATGTGCGTGCATCAAAAGTCTACAGGTTTTATGCTGGAACCAAAAAACAATCAAACCAACGAATCACTCAACTCTTGAGAGTTTAAATTCTAAAACAATAAAGGCAAACGTTTATGTATATAATCTGTTACATAGCAGATAACATCTGATGACTTTGTGGTTATTTTTTCCTAGCTATCTTCTGTCCAGAGGGTCAAAACATGTAATGAATCCTTATCTTGATTCCTGGCTCTGCATGACTGGCTGCTGAGACTGAGGTTGCAGCTGCTGCCTGTGTACTCATATCCCCTACTTTCCTTCCTAACAGTTAGGGGATATTTCTTGTTTCTTCTTGGCCTCACAAGAGGGGTTCTTTGTAAATGGTGTTTGACAGGAGCTGCTATCTGTAAAAACCATGCTCCTAAGCCTCTGTCCACCGTAAGACAGAGGCCACAACGATTTCATGTCCACCTGGATATCCTTCAAAGGGACTCCTTGGAATTGAGTGTTTCAGCAAATATAGAACAGATACTTTCTGAGTTGTTGTGTAAATGTCTCTAAGGTAGGAGAATCGTGGATGGAAGGACTTCTGAGAGACAGTTGAACTCAGGTATCAGGAGAGAAAGGCTCTGAATCTTCCTGTGAGTGCTCTTTGGATAAAAATGTGAAGGTGTATGGCTCTTTTTGATGACAGGAAAAGATGTCAGAGTAAAACAAAATGTTTACATTCTTTCAATTTGTTGTTTCCCACCCTGGAATTAAATCTACTCTGATTTCTACCATAAATCTAAGAGCTGGGTAAAACATACACCTTCTGATTCCAAATGAATAAACACTTTTGTGTGTGTGTGTGTATAAGTAACCTCTTCTGGTTTTCAAAATCTCTTCATAGGAAGGATCTCATTTAGCCCTTACTTCACCTTTTCATTGCTATTTTATAGGGAGGTGTTCTGGTCAACATTTACTAGTAAATAAGGCTGAGGACCACATGGGCCTTGTAAGTTCAAATATATACATGTTCTTTCGACTCAATAGTGCATCTTATATTTCTAGCCTATGGATCAAAAAGTTCAGTCATTAATTCTCAGTATTTAATAACTCTAAGTTGCCAGAGATAATTTTAGAATTAATACTGATTTTTTTGTTACTTTCCTCTTGAGAATTAGTGAGAAAAAGGAACCGTCTGAACAATTTGAATGTTTCCCTCCACAAATAAGCCATAAAACACTGAGTTCTCCTCTACCACACCAGCTATGAAACACCCACAGATGCTCTCTGATTAAATATGAAAAGAATCCCTTAGCAATTTGGAGTTGACCTCTTAAGGACTCTCATGTATTCTCTTTGTAGTTCAGATCTGTTTCTTTAGGATGGGATGAAGCACATACTGTCTAAAACAGCTGTCACATAATAGACCTTCAAGTCATTTATCCATGTCCTAAAGCATTGTTCTAGGTACTAGAGATACAGAACAGAGAAGTTCCTGCTTCCCATGGAGTTTATATTCCACTGAGAAAAACAGAAGGCACAGTTAATACTAGTATATCAGAAGATGATGACTCTAGAAGAAAAGGAAGTTAGAAGGAAGGGATAGGGGATGGTAGGCACCTGCTTATAAGGTGATATTTGTGCAAAGATCTGATTGAGGTGAGGAATAATACATGTCAGTTATATTTCCTTTTCTCCTCCATCTTATTTCTAAGAAGATAGGCAGAGCATCTGATATAGACAAAATTTTATTGTTTTTAAAGCTGTAAATTTTCTTTTCAGCCAGTGCTAAATCCACCCAGTTTTTCCCTGTCATTGAGCATTTCTGACCCTTAGTTCCCTTATCTGCGAAATGAGTTAATATTCTTGCATCTACCTCACAAAATTGTTTGGAGACATGAGTGAGAAAATACATGGGAGATTATTTTGAAAACTCAAAAATACAATAAAACTGTAAGGGATGTTTTCATTTTTCATAACTCTTCTTTCCCATTGACCATATTTCTTTCCTGTGATTTTTGCAGTGGTGTCCTATCTAAAATTGTGCACTTGCTAGTTGTATTTTTCTGTGCTACCAGATTAGAGTCTGGGTTCTGCTAGGAAAATCAGTATAATTTTGCACAATTATATGGCTCGATTGACCATTATTATCAGGAGCACCAGGTTGTGAATTCAAGATTTCTCACAAGAAAGCGGATTGTGAGCATTACCCAGATATACCTAACCTCCGTGTCACTCATCATCATCCCTGGGTTATGTGTATTTGGGTCATGTGAAATTGTTGTACTGTATAAATTATGCCTGTCATTAGCAAGAACAAGCAGTCTGCTGACATACCTTCTGGGTGTCTGTTCCCTCTTGTTTAGATCTCAGTCATCTGTTTTAAGGTGCTGGTTAATATAGTTGTTGACTGTATTACCCTGGGGACACACCAACACTTTCTTTTTTATTAATTAGTTAATTTTTTAATTATTTTAACATTAGGATTCTCTCCATCCAGTATCACCAGCAAATTGCCCATAGTTTACCACTACAGCTCATTATGCTTCCTTTTCTCTTGGTCTCTCCCCATTTGAATGTCAGTTTTTAAGGGTTAGATTTTTAATTTTTTTTCATTGTTGTTAATTTTTGGACAGTATTTGATTTCTCCCCTCAGCTGTAGTCTGCGTAGTTCTCCCATCATCATAATATTATCATCATAGTTCAAGGGTTAGCTTTTAAGGTTGTATTTCTCTGATTCTAAGTTTAGTTTCTCTATATTCCACTTATTAGTGACACCATCTGGTACTTATCTTTCTCCTTAATGTTTTCTAAGTGACTCCAAAGCAGAAGAATTTAATTCTTTTGGTCCTTTCATTTGTAAAACAGCATCTTTATAGGTTCCCTGCCTCCTCCTGGCAAACGGACTGATAGATGCCAGGTAATTCCTTGATTCTTTCGATTTGCTCTTCAAACATGTGGTCCTGTCCTTCCTTTTGAGATTAGGTGACTTCAAGTTTTGAAACATTTTATATTATGCCAGTTTTTCAACAAATAAAGCCCCCAATCTGTCATACCACCAAGGACTTCTTAAGTCGGGGTCTTGGGTAGAATTTTTTTCATGGAGAAGGAAGTCTAGGTAGAAAATTGAGTCTAACTGAAGAGGGTAAAAATGTGAGACAGAAACTGTAGTCATTTGTTTAGTTTATAAGTAAGAAATTGAAAGTCCCTTATTAAAGTTTGTTCCTTTCAGGTTGCTTGTTTTATATAATTATGTAATTTGGGGAGTACAACTTCACACCTCCATCCAAGTAATGGATGCCACCTGCCACCTCACTCACCTGCCACCAAATCTCCAGTGCCACAACCCTAACACCTTCACCACTTACCCCCCCGCCCCCCATCCCCAAAGTCTTTTTATGTTAGCTGAAAGTAAGAACTGCTACGGTGGCGGACACCTATGCTCCACTGAATCTAGCCCTGAAGCCTGGTGTTCCTGGGAACATTTAGAGAAGTCTGTCCTTCTAAGCAAATTGAAGGGGAGGTTATTACATTATGGCTGCGAAGTTGTGACTCAGCCTATGGATTTGAAATTTATTAAGAAGTAGGAAGATAAGAACTAATAGCAGAGCCAAGAGGGGAAAAGGGAAAATCATGGGGAAGGTTTCATGGAGCCTGGATAATGAGGCAGCTTGGCACAATGCCAAGTTTAACTTGAAATGAAATACTCGGACTGGCTTGCACTTAGCAGTGCTTTCTCCTCAAGCTATTCGGATTAGCAGGCTATTAGAAAGTAGCCAACCTGGCTGTTGGTATCCAGTGTTCTTTAAGGTCAGACTGCCCTATATTTTACCAACAATATTTAGACTTAAAACATTCCCACTTTATTCCTCTTGCTGCTCCATTTGTCTCTTGAATTCCGGGTAAAGTATCAGCTTTGTTTCCTAAAATCATTAGTTCTTTCTTAAAAACTGCTTAGCATAATATTTAACCACTATATTAACTTAAAAAAGCACTAATGGTGCTTTCTCACTTCTTGAATTGCTCCTGTTTCCCCTGAAATCTGTTATTTTTTTTCAAAATGACCTGTTTTTAACTTTCATATGGGTTCCTGTACGTTTTGTTCACTTAAAACATACTTATTTGAAAACTCCTTTCAGAAATTTAGGATCTCCACTTCCAAATTAAGACCTCAAATAGATTTCAAGGACAAGTTGTTTTAGTTACTGCTCTGGGGAAGGATGTAATTCCTTTTTTTTGATTTATGCAAGAAACATTTCTAGCTCTCCACCAAGAATAGGTCTGTAGTTATTAGAACAGTCCTTCATTGGGTGCTAAAATCTTAGTGTATCAGTTCATACAACTTCAACTGTAACTCACTGCTCTGGTTTAGATTTCTATTTTTATTTATGTTACTTGGAGATTTTTGCTTTTTAACTTTGAGTTTGGCTGGGTATTTAAATATTTATTGGTTATATTGAATCGATCATCTCTATATTATTTTGACAAGGGTTTGAATCTCAAAGGTTGAGGTATGTCACATTACTGGAAGTTTCTGTATTGTCTCTGTCAGTGATATAAAAAGAAAATCAACACTGCATGGTTTACCAATCACAAAACCTGCATGTGGAAAAGGAATGAAGACTGAATTGTTAGTATGTCATTTTGGCTATCAATATCCTGTAAATAAGATAGAACATGTAGTTTGAAATAAGGGATCATCACATATCATATGTTTATGATGAAATACAGTATCTATTGAGTTGACATATTAGAGTGAGATGGGCTGTGTCATTTTATATAATAAAATATATATATTCATAAGATTTTTTGATATTAAGCTATTTAGAATCCAAAGTCAGGTATCAAATTATTACTTTTTCTCCCATTGCTTTAATAAATATTTTGGGTATTTTTACAGTTTAATAAAATATTGGTAGAGTAACTTTTATGCTGATTTTTTATTGTGATAAAATACATATTACATCAAATTATCCATTTTAACATGTATAATTCAGTGGCACTTATATCATTCCTGATGTTGTAAAACAGTCACCTGTATCTAGTTCTAAAATATTTTCATCACTTGCAGAAGAGGAACTGTACCATTAAGCAGTCACTTCTCATTTTCCTCTTCCTCCAGCCCCTAGAAATTAGAGGTATAGTTTTTATCTCTATGGATATTCGTATTCAGGATATTTGTTCTATATTGAATCATACAACATAGGACCTTTTATGACTGACTTCTCCCACTTAGTACAATGCTTTTGAGGTTCAGCCATATTGTAACATGTATCAATACTTTATTCCCTTTTTTTTAAAGATTTATTTATTTATGCATACAAGCTGGGGTGTAGGCCAGAAGTGTGGGGTGGTGAGAGGATTCACCAGAGACAGATTGGGGAGCAGAACAGGCAGATCGACTGAAATACACTGCTGAGGGGAGCAGTGGGCGAGGCAGAGAGGTCTGCTTCGCCATGTGGGTATCTCCCTGGCTGGCGATCGAACTCGTGCTGCAGTGACTCTGGATAGCTTCATAGTGCTGCACTTAACCCTTTGCACCACCAGGGAGGTTCATTTTATTCCTTTTTTTATAGCTAAATAATAGACTGTTGTATGGCTATACTGTAGCTTTTTTTTTTTACCCATTTATCTACTGATGGAAATTTGAGTTGTTTCCATCTTTTGGCTATTGTGAATAGTCGTCTTCTATGCTAAATTTTTTTTTTTTTTAAAGATTTATTTATACAAGCTGGGGTACAAGCCAGAGGCATGGGGCGGCGAGAGGGTTCACCAGAGACAGAGTGGGGAGCAGAACAGGCAGATCAGTAATACACTGCTGAGGGGAGCAGCGGGCGAGGCAGGAGAGGTCTGCCGCACCATGTGGGATTCTCCCTGGCTGGGCGTCGAACCCGCATCATGCGCTGCCGACAGCTCCTCAGCGCAGCGCTCAACCGCTGCGCCACCAGGGAGGCCCTTCTACGCTAAATTTTATCAAATGCTAGCATTTATTGAGTGTCAACATAATTTTGATTTGCTCCCAAGTATATTGGTATAATTAAGGGAATTGTACATTATTACAGTAAAGAAACTAGTGTTAAGTCATTTCATATCTACTACATGTCTATGTATCCTGAAATGATGGAGCAACAATAGAATCACTGAGCTATTAATGTCTTTAAGTGTTTCTACATTCTAGACATGGAGCCATTTCATTTCTGTAATATTGCTACATTTGCCTTTAAGGTCATTCCCCTCCCGGTGATAAGAATTTATTTTGGGATGAGGAAATCAAGTCCCAAGGGAAGCAACTGGAATTGGCAAAGTGCACAGTGCTCTGTCCATTCTGTGTGACCTGACTAGGCACTGTGTGCTCGTTCTTGCCTGATTCCTCCAAGACTGAGAAGTTGACGCTGGGATGATTAAGAAGAATTAGCATGGCCCCAGACATTCAGTGGACCATGCCAAGTGTGAGGTTGTGAAGTAGAAAATTGGGCCCTGTGTTGTTAGGGGAAATGTGCTGGAATACAAGTGGGCAAGTTAGTGGACCCCTATGGTGATTTGTCACATGGAGTGAGCAATCTGGTGGGCAGCCTGACACATGCAGAAGCATCTGTAAGGTGATTCTGAGTCTGTGGTTCTTGTCGTTAGACTTGACTTTCAGAACCCTCACACAACTAATTTTCTCAATAATGGCAACACTTGGCAGGCAATGACATAGCAATAGAAGATCTGCTTTTCTTTCTCTACTCTCAACTTCCCTGAAAAAATAAGTAGCATGAAATTTTCCTATATGAAGACTTTTACTAAAAGCTCTGTGAGGGTGTAAATCACAATCATTCGGTTCTGTTAAATCAAGAATTACTAATTTAAATGAGACACTCCTCATCCATGTGTTCCTTTCCATTTTAAACTGCATTCAATTCAGTTGGACTAAGGCTTCCCACATTTAAGTTGTTACAAAAATCAACACAATGCATGGTCATAATTTTATCTCGGTTAATACATTAATCTAATTTTGCATGATTTGCTTATGTGCTTTTAATGACCTGAAGCAGTGACTTATTAGTTAGGAGCTGAAGTTGATGAGGCAGATATTTTCTAAGTTCTCACTGACTATTAAAATCACATTATAATACTAATATAACTTGTTTATTTCATTATTGCTTGGCATGAATGTAAAGATAATTTTGTTAACTATCTTCTTAAAAAATATGCTGATACATGTCAAAGTTTCCAGTGATTCCTTTACTGTAATTGTTTTAGGGATATTTATTTTGTAACACTTCCTCATTTTTGTAGTAATAGCAACCATGTTTCTCCAGGCCAGGGGAGGTAGCATGATGATTTGTAGAGAATCAAAATTAGTCCTTTGTGAAGCACATTTTTCTTGGGTAAGGTCTTCCTTTTCACTAAAATGTTTTGTGATTGTCAAGAGCAAACATTTACTGGAAATATATTAATAAAGCATGTCATTCACAGCTGCAGTTGAATTTTAATTGTGTTCTGTAGGATTCCAGAAGGAAGGTAGCTGACCAAACCATTGCCCCTCTCCATTCTATTCTACCACTGACATGCTCATTCCCTATTAATAAGCCTTTATCTTATATAGTCATTCAGGACAAATCCTCTGTGCAATTAACCCAAACCTACTTAATTAACTTCTGTGTTGTAGAGCCTATTTTTCTAAATATATCTTTAGAAACTCTTTAAGGAGGTCTGTAATTTGGCTTCAATGATATATGAATAAAGTCATTTCTTTTTCTGTCTTTACTTTTATTGCTAAAGAAAGAAATTGACAACTTAGTCCATGAGATGGCTGAAGGTCTTAGTAGAACTGCATTTATTAGTAATACTTATTGGATTATTTTGTGCATGGTAATTTGATGAGATTAGTTCCTGACTATTACAGTTTTACAAAAAAATTTCCATCCCAAGGGCAAATCTTAACTAAATAGTGAGATTAAATTAACTTGAAGTGAGAAAATAGGGTGATTTTCAAAAATTTTATATCACCTCAATTATAGAACTTATTAAAATGTGAATTTGAGGAAAGAGATTTAATAAATCTAGAGGGGGAAGCCCAATAATCTGTATTTGATAAAATAAGAAGAACCTGTGGTAGTTCTAATGTATGATCCTCAGAACTTAATAAAAGAAGCACCAAGGCTACTATATCATAATTTAATGGTAAATTGCTGTAACATGCAAAATCTTTTTATTTGTTGCCTTTGACACATTTCAGTGTTAGTTATTAAATCTGACCATCTGACCTTGATCTTACAGTCAGAGTATTTTTAAAAATCAATTTTGTATCACTCAATTTAGGACCTAAAATTCTTGTACCTGCCTCTGTTATAATTTAACAGAACAAAATAGCTTTACTAGCTATTCTAGTGCCAGGCAAGCACAGGGCAGGCTCACTATCGATTTTGGCCGACAGATAAGGAGAGTCCTGGAGCCCTCAGTGCGGTTTTTCAGGCTTTAATGCTCTCTCAGGGAACCAGGTACATAGGCACACAGGGCAGGGAGGCTGGTATGCAAGGACGCAGGCGCAGGCCAGGAAGGGGGGCTGGGAGACAGGAAGGCAGCTGAGCCTCCCAGCCCCCCAGTAATCTTTTCTCTTTCTCTGGGCTCTCTGATGTTCTCTTGTGGTCCTGCCTCTTCTGTAGTCACTTACCCCTAGTATTTGTCCTCCTGTAGCGCTCTTCTGTTGCTGAGTGATGCCACCCTTATATCCCTCGCCTCTAGGCTCATGTGTGCACACTTATGCATGCGGGCACACCCATGCCCCAGGCATCCACAATCAGGCATGCGTGCCCTCAGTCCACGTTCCTAAGTGCCTTTTGCATTAACATAATCAAGGCCACAGGTGACAACCACAATGGCGGAAAAGCCTGACAACTTCACTTCTTACCCTACAATATAATAAAATGAATCATATCTGTTTAAAACTTAGGAACTGATATTAGCAGAAAAGTTTTCATGTAGTTTGTGTGTAGAGAGGATCATGTGAAAAAAAAAACAAACCAAATCCAGCCTGTTAATTATGTATTATGTGAGGATCTTCAATCCACAGTGCACATGTAACATCAAAGTTCTCAACTAAAATGGTTTCTTATTAGCATTTAAGTAAGATTTTTATCTAGTTCTATCACAGTCAGAGGCTGAGACCAAAGAAGTTTAATAAGCACCTCATCACTCAGGGTTGGTCAGACCCCTACAGAGCCTTAATTAGCATGTGGAACATCTTACCATTTGAAAAAGTTAGGCCAAAGGAACAGTTTTTTGTTTTATTTTTGTGTCACTTTGCTCATGTAGCAAAAGAGCAGTAAATATCTTGCAACTGAAACATAACATGCAGTTATTTCCTATACTTTTATTTTTTTTATTAAAGATTTATTTATTTATACATACAAGCTGGGGTACAGGCCAGAGGTGTGGGGCGGCGACAGGCTTCACCAGAGACAGAGTGGAGAGCAAATCAGGCAGATCAGAAATACACTTCTGAGGGGAGCAGTGGGCGAGGCAGGAGAGGTCCGCCACACCATGTGGGATTCTCCCCGGCTGGGCGTGGAATTCTCCCCGGCTCGCCGACAGCTCCACGGCGTAGCGCTCAACTGCTGCGCCACCGGGGTGGCCCAATTTTTCCTATGCTTTTAGATGTTTTCTGTGCTCATTGTTTCTCTGCTGTCAGAATTGTGTCATGGTGAAAAAGGTGACAAGAGAATCAAACATGACCGTGAAAGTGAAGCCAATTTCAGATTTCTTCAGGCAGCAATATACGGTGACTGCATTTAGAGAGCATAAGGAAGAGATGTGAGTTTTAGGTACATATAGGTTTTGAGTCACAAAGCACAACGCACATATTGAGGACTACAGCAATGACTTCAAATTTCAGGGCTATTTAGAGTACCTTTTATTTCTGAAAGTTCATTGCAACATCTGGCCTAGCTCAGTTTGACTTATTTTTCAGGCTACTTCTTGGTTTTTCAAGGTTGACTTTAGGTGTTATTTGAGGGATTCTGAAATCTCTCTGATCCAGAAATTTCACAGGTTGCCTGTCAGGGACCCTGAAATCAGTCTTATTTTTTTATTTAATTAAGATCTTAAAATTAGACGGTGTTTAGAAAACCCATTTCAATGCAAATTTGCTATGTTAGTGTTGGGATAGAATTGGCAAGTGACCTATTACGTCAGCACTATCAGATGAGTGCTTTTTTATTGTTTCATAGATGTTTGCAAATAGCAGGCCCCTAGTGGTTCAGCTAATTAAATCTACAATGTACGTGCAACAATAAGTAAATGTCCACACAGATCAGTTCAACATTGTATGACTTTTTGTATCAATTATTATCATTCTTTCTGGATTTTCAGGAATGGTCCTGGTTTTTATCATACTACTTCATTGCTCATATAAACTGAGACTCAAAAACAAATCGACTGTTGGACAGATACAGCTATCTTATGGGTCTTGTTTGTCCCATAAGGTGTTTAAAAGTTCAGTCATGAGTTAGGGTATATGAACTCCGGTTTGCCATGATCCTGGATTGAATAGCATGCTCTATCTCTTTACTTTTAATAGGTATCCATTAGCCAGATACGCTTTTGAACACTCAAAATATGGCTCATGCGACTGAAGCCCAGATTTTTCAATTTTACTTAATTTGTTAATTTAAATTTGTTTTTTAATATCCACATTAAATAAAAACAGATAGAGAAAGAAATAACTACATGTGGTTAGAGGCCACTATATTGGACAGTGTAGTATCGACACTGTTTGTGTGTTCTATTCTGTGCAACTAACTACCTGAGTTTATTTTGCTCACAGATTCAGTGGGTCAGGGCAGCCCAGGTGACTCACTGAGCACCAGCTGGGAAGTTTCAAATGCTGGGATAACTCAGATAGTTTTGGTTAGAATCATCTGCTTCTCTTACGTCGGAGGCTTGGGCTGGATGACTGGAAAGCTGGGTTCAGCTGGGGCTGGCGGTCAGAGCACTGTCATATGGCCTTTCTTTATGACTTAAACTGGCCACATCAGAATGCCTAGCTTCTGAGGGAGGGTGGGCAGACAGCAGAACTTCCGGGAAAACCTCTGGAAGGCTGTATAACTTTTTCTGATCTAGCTTCAGGAGTCACTTGTCTGCCTCATTGCATTGGTGGCAAGCGAGCTACCATGGCCAGCCAGTGGGATGAGATTATGCTTTACCTTTTGATGCATGAGTGACAAAGCCTCAATACAGAAGAACGTGTGGGATGGTAGATATTGTGACCATTGCTGAAAATATAGTCTGGCACAGTCTGTCCTGTGGCCACAGCAATGCCTATACCTCCCACAAGCAAAGCACTCTCACTCTTCCCCATACCTCAGGGTTTCTTCTTTGTTTCTTCATTATGGCATCAGCTCAAAGTCTAGGATTTTATTATCTAAATCAGTTCAAGTGCAGGTGTGTCTTCCTTCCGGTGGGTCCTCTTGGGATCTAGTGCTTCACTTCTCGCCATCTAAAGAACCAGTTATCTGTCCTCCCCTGTGGCTTGGCCTTTTTTGCAGCGTGGGGGCTGTCTTCCAAAGAGGGTGTGTCTAGGGAGGATCATCTAGAGAGGTAATGCCACAAAAGAATTGGATGGAGGCTGATGAATGTTCTTGATGTGGACCCCAAATTGACACAGTGTTACTTCTAATGCAGTTTACTGGTTACTAGAGAGTCTGTAAAGTCAGTCCAGATTCAAGGAGAGGGGATTAGATTTGACTTCATGGTGAAGTAATGGCAGTGTTACAGTGCAGAAGAGGATGTAAGATGGGAAATTTTGCTGGACCATCTTTGGAAAAATACATCTTCTGTATTGTGTTAAAAATTCTATCAAAATGTGCATGGAATGGGTGATTTGCTAAAGATTCTTGTTATAATAATTTCTGGGTAGGATAGTAAATGCTTTGACTTTCAGTTATTGTCATTCAGATAGTTATATAAAGAAGATCATTAACTAAATTGGGCTCGCCTATGGACAAACAAAACAAAATTGGCTTTATTTAACTTACTGTAAACCTGGAAGAGACGTGAAAGAGGAACTGTTGGGCATTTTTCTAACGAGTTGGGGAAATGAAGAATTTGGGCTTGTACTGGGTAGTTTTAAGAGGCTTTAAGGGAAGTGGAGTCTGCTTCTGACTTGGTTGCTGTCAGGAAGTGAGAGAGTATTTTGGAATGTTGTTTGGAGATGGTGGGATTAAAGTGGGGCCACTGTTCCTTGGTTAGGAAGCGGTAACCACTCATGTGAGCCGATACAAAAAGATGTTCAGATATTTGTGCAATTGCAGGACAACTTTGTCTCTGGTTTCGCATACAGTTGCAGAGTGGTCTTATCTCTGCCTGGTTGCACTATCTCAGAATATAGCCTTGCCCAATTATTGTTTCTATTCTGCAAAAATTGTTCATGCTTTCTTGGGAACATTAAGGCCTAGCTGTCAGGTGTCGGGACTGTTTGTTACTTTCTCACAAGTAAAAGTGATCTTTGCCTTTTAATGAACAGGCTTAGGTATAAATAATCAATTAAAATTAGTCCCCAGTTGTAATTAGTTCACTTTAATGAAGATGATCCAAGAAGCAGTGAGAGCATTTCCAACATCATTATACTCTGTATAACCAATAAATCAAATTGTTTTGCAATTTTTGAATTTGGGTGTTAAAGGTTTATTTTTCCTTTGGATTCTATATGTCAGTTAGGGAGGGAGAGAAAATGAACTTTTCTACTGCTGAAAGAGTTAGATCTCTTTGGGAATCTGAAAACTGGTAAAAAATTTTAGGAAGTGGTAAGATGCTGCAGGGAGTCCAATGCTGTGCTGTCTTTTGGTCCTTTTGAAACTGGGGGATGATAGTAGAATTCTGGAGCTTCAGTATTACCGAAGATGTGCGGGACAAGGACTAAGTCTTAGAAAGTGTGACATCTAGAAAACCTTCCAGGGGATCTGGTAGGCTTGTGTGCTGAATGGAGTCTGTACAGCTAAGACTCACTTTATTCATCCTGCGTTTGGAACACTTAAGTCACTACCTGAGGATGCTATCGGAAAAAATTATGTATCAATTGAATGTAAAACTAACATCTAGCTCTCAAAAAAAAAAAAACAAAAAAACAAAAACCAAACCAAACCAAAACCAAAACGCTTGTTTATTGTCCTGCAGAGCCTATTATCAGATGCTGCTTTGAATATGGAGTTGATTTGGGATTGAATGAGGTCAGACTAACAGAATAGTCTCCATACTGGCTGTGTATTTTAGATATTACAAGTTCCTAAGAGCTGAAAGGCAAAGAATGTGGTAACCCTAGTCCACTTCTGTGGGAACACTAATTGTACTCTAATGTTGCCTGGAGACAAGACTTCTGCCTTTCCTTTCCAGCTCCCATTTCTCAGTGCAGGGATTCCTTTGTATGGAACAAAAAAGCAATGGTGGGGAAGAAAGGAAGTTGCTGCTTCCTTCTCCTCATCACTTGCAAATTCTGTACTCCCAGTACTAGCTTTCTCGGCCCCTCTTTTATTGATTCCCCATTCTTTTGCAGGACCCAGACCTGCTACTTATTTCTGGTTCTGCCACTTGTACTATGAATTTGGAATTCCAGGATACCCAGAGTCTCATATTCCTTTGATGTATAAATTAATTTTTGCTCCTCGACCTGCAAATCGGCTGTCATTACTCACGTACACAGAATTCAAAAGGAAAAAAGAGAATGAGAGGGCACCCATAGGAAGATTTCTTTCTTCCCATATATTTTTGTATAGTTACACAGTGATCAGAAAGTTGGTTGGGCCTCCCTGGTGGCATAGGAGTTAAGTCTCAGTGCTATTAGCACCTGAGTTTGATCCCAGGCCAGGGAGCTAAGCCACATGGCGCAGCAGACCTCTGCTGTCTCGCTCGCTGCTCCCCTCAGCAGTGTATTTCAGTATCCACCTGTCCTGCTCCCCACTCTGTCTCTGGTAAATCTGCTCACCCACCACACCTCTGGCCTACACCCCAGTTCTTCTATGCATAAATAAATAATAAATCTTTTTTTTTGAAAAAGAAAGTTGGTCGCTTATGTTACGGGCAAATAGTACTGGGAAAAAATGGGAAGGGAGGAAAAGGGTTGCAGAAACTCTGGTCAGAGGCACCAAATTACACTGAAGGCAAGTGGCCCAAAGATAAGGATGTAAAGGAAGTGATGGGCAGCTGGGATGAGACTCCAAGTGCTTGCTCCTTACTGCCCGATCCCTAGATTACTTACTTTGCTTTCAGACACCTCATTCACTAGACTCAGAGACCCTCAATTTTTAGGCCATCTGTGTGGTTGAAGGTAGGGAATATCACAACGAGCTCGAGGGGAGGGGTAGGGCATTTGCTGACCTTGCTGCAATAAAGTGTCCCTCATAAGGAATTTGAAGGCTCATTCTGATTAAAGCCTTGCTAGATAAAGTGTCCATATTTTATAGAGCAGCATCTTGTTGCTGAGAAGTTTAGGTTTGGAAAACTAGCAATGGTCCTGTGGTAGGTGGAATTCTAATGATTCCTCCTCTCTGCTCCCCTGCCACCCACGATTGCCATCCCTTGTCTATTCAACCAAATACGAATCTAAGTGTTGCTTTGAAAAGGTTTTATAGTTGTAGTTATAGGTCACATTGTTTGACCTCAAAGCAAGGAGGTTATCCAGGTGGGCTGATGTAATCACAGAAGTACTTTACAAGAAAAAGTCAGAGAGACTCTAGGTCCAAGAAGGGTCTGGGTGGCTGATACTGACTCTGAAGATGGAAGGGAACCATCTGAGGAGGGATGTGGGAAGCTCCTGGAAGTTAGAAGTGACTCCCATTTGATAGCCAAGCAAGGAGATAAGGAACTCAGTCCTGCAACTGGAAAGAACTGAAATTTAGCAACACTCTGAACAAACTCAGAAATGGTTGTTCAGATTTCAACTTGGTTTCAACTTTGTGAGACCTGGAGCAGATAACCTTAATCATATGATGCTGGACTTCTGATCTGCAGAAGTGCAAACAAGTATATGTATAAAATTGTTGTTTAAGTGATTGCATTTGTAATATTTTTTATACAGCAATAGAAAACAAGCCCAAGGACAAGTACTAATATTTGCAGTGAGTTTCCTACAGTGCTCAGGGGATTGCAAAAAGACAGAATTGAGGAAGATGTGCTTTCCTTTAAAGGTAAATGTGCTCTCCGTGTTACCAAATACCTGAAGCCAATATTTAGCACAAGTAAAGTGTCTCCAATGGAAAAAATCCCTATAAAAGAGTTTAAATCATATGTACAGTGTTATATTCACTGTTGTATTTGTTGGAGCAACTTGGATATTGATACTGTTCTTCAAGCAGATTCTTAACAGAATTCTGCGCTTTTATTCACATAGAGAAACTATAGTAGAATGGAATGGTTAGGAACTTGAGTGAACTAGTTGTGAGAATAATGACATAATAAGTTCTAAGTAAATGTTAGTTGTCACATCATCATCATCATCTATAGCCAAATTAAAAACAGAAGTTTAAAGAAACTTTTTGACAAAAAGAGACCTTCCTTTTCTTGTCAGTTTACAATTAAATTTTTTTTTGATCTCTTCTGCCCATTTTTGAGCTCTTCTGCCCAATTAAATTAGCTCTTTCTGTAACTTAGCTTTCTAAAACTAATACTAGTTTTCCAATATGTGGTCTTTTTAGTAATCAGCCATAAAACTTTGTCATTTTTCTTATTGTGAGGTTTTGTTCCTTGAACCCACTCAAAAGGTCAAACATATCCCCTTACTTTCTCTCTTTACCCCTGTTCTTAGCCTTGTTTGCACAACCTGTTAACTGCTTTCCTGGGGCCAATAAATGTTTTATACCCAAGATGACTGACATTCAGTTGCAATATCCATCCTTCATTTCATGCAACAAGAAGCAGGCTTCCTTTTTTTGTTTAATAGGATGCTGTAAAGCAGAAACAATGCAAAAAGTTCTAATGATATTATGTAAGATGTAAAGATACTGAAAATTCATTATCTATTCTATTCCTTTTAGTTTACATATATCGTTTTTTAGGAAAGGCTCAACAAAAGCCCCTGTTACTCTGTACTCTTGATTAAAGTTTATTAAGTACATATAATTTCCAGATGAAGAAAGGATTGTCATATAGAAAGTGGCAAGTCTGTTTGCTGAGATAGGACTGCCTCAAATTTCCTGTATAACAAGGAAAGTCATCCCCAAAGTAGATTAACTTTGTTTGACCTTATTGTCTAAAGATTTGTTCAAATTCCCCTAGTTTCTAGTTTGCTTTTACAGTTGAGAGCTTGTTTTATAATCTCCAAAGGACATTGTTGATCACTGTCTCACGTATATTCAACCTGGGCACTAGACAGATGGAACAATTAGTCAACTATACTTAGATAGTACTCATTATGTTAGTACTTCTCAGTTAACAAAGGAAGATAAAAATGAGGTCCCTGAAAGAAGAAATATAACCATCACTATTTGCAGATGATATGATAATATACATAGAGAATCCTAAAAACTCCATAGAAAAACTACTCAAAATTATAGACCAGCTCAGTAAAGTAGCAGGATTCAAAATCACTGCACAAAAATCAGTAGTCTTCCTTGCTTCAAACACTCAGTCTGAAGAGGAAATTAAGAGAACCATCCCCTTCAAAATTGAAACCAAAAAAATCAAATACCTGGGAATAAACCTAATTAAAAGAGGTAAAGGACTTATACAAAGAAAACTATAAGACACTATTAAGAGAAATAGAGGACACACACACACACACACACACACACACACACACACAATGGAAAGACATCCCCTGCTCATGGATTGGAAGAATTAACATTATCAAAATGGCCATCCTACCAAAAGCAATTTACAGATTTAATGCTATTCTGGTAAAAATCTCAATGACATTCTTCAAAGAAATAGAACAAATATTGATGAAATTCATATGGAACCACAAAATAAAACCTTGAATAGCTAAAGCTTTCCTGACTAAAAAGAAGATTAATGGAGGGATTATACGCCCTGATTTCAAACTATACTACAAAGCCATAATAATTGAAACAGCATGGTACTGGAACAAAAATAGATACACAGACCAATGGAATCGAATAGAAAACCCAGAAATAAATTCACATATCTATGGACAACTAATCTTTGACAAAAGAGCAAAGAATATGCAATGGAACAAAGTTAGCTTGTTCAATAAATGGTGCCAGGAAAACTGGACTGCTACATGCAAAAAAATGAAGCTAGACTACTACCTCACACCGTGCACAAAAACCAACTCAAAATGGTTAAAAGACCGGGATTTAAGACCTGAAACCATAAAATTTATAGAGAAAAATATAGGCAAAACTCTACACGACATACATCTCAGCAAAATCTTTAAGGACATATCCCAAAAAGCGAAGGAAGTGAAGGAAAAGATAAACAGCTGGGACTACATCAAACTAAAAAGCTTCCATACAGCAAAAGAGACATTAATCAAAACAAACAGACACCCTCCTTATTGGGAGAAAATCTTTGCATACAATACAACCGATAAAGGACTGATAACAAAAATCTACAAGGAGCTCACACAACTCAACAAAAATAAAGCCAACATTCCAGTCAAAAAATGGGCAGAAGAGCTAAAAAGACGCTTCTCCAAAGAAGAAAAGCAAATGGCCAATAGATATACGAAAAAATGTTCAGCATTACTTATAAATCAGAGAAATGCAAATCAAAACCACAATGAGATACCACCTCATGCCAGTGAGAATGGCACACATTAAAAAAAACAGGCAACCACAATTGCTGGCGAGGATGTGGAGAAAAAGGAACACTCCTACACTGCTGGTGGGAATGCAGACTGGTCCAACCACTATGGAAAGCTGTATGGCAGTTCCTCGAATTGCTAAAAATGGAGCTCCCACATGACCCAGTAATACCACTTCTGGGAATCTACCCAAAGGACACAAAAACATTAATATGAAAGGATACATGCGTCCCCCATGTTTATTGCAGCACTGTTCACAATAGCTAAGACATGGAAACAACCCAGGTGTCCAAAAATAAATGACTGGATCAAGAAGATGTGGTACATATATACAATGGAATACTACTCAGTAACCAAAAAAGATAAACACATACAACTTGCAGCAACATGGATGGAGCTAGAAGGGATCATGCTCAGTGAAATAAGCCAGAAGGAAAAAGAAAAATATCAAATGGTTTCACTTATAGCAGGAATATAGGGGAACCAAATAAAAGAGAGACATTAAGCGAGAGAGGGGGAGCATAAGGGCTCAAAATGGGGGAGAAAAGAGCACAAGGGACTATGGTGACGGTTCATGGGTGAATTGGTGGTGGGAAACCTACAGGGAATACACAAAAATGTAAAAGACATAAATAATAACAATAAAATAAAAAAAATGAGGTCCCTGACTTTAATCAGACAGTTAAATATTTATCAAACACCTTTTTTGTACCTTGCAGTCAAGGCAGAGGTGGTTTTATACCTCATGGAACTTAGAGTTTAGTAATGACAGGAAAGATCGGAAGCAACAATGTACAGTGTGAGTTTTGGAAGAAGGTATTGGAAAACTGAAGCATCGCACATGCTGTTAGGAAGAGCAAGAACAATCAAAATATGATAAATGCTTGCCCGTGGGCTTATTTCTGCTAACAGATAAATGCTGTTGGATCCACATTGTTTGCCCACACTGGATTTAAATTTTGACTTAGTTGTTAATACTTGTAAAAATGTAAACAATCATATAATATTCCAGATTTCTAGTTCCTCTTGAAAAATTGGCACTTCCGGAACTTCTGGAAATATTGGGACTGTTTCCCTATTGTTGGAGCTGGTAGCTCCTTATAAATGTCTCTTGTGATCCACTGTGTCACAGTCCCTGCCAATCCCTACTGTATCTCTGAAGCTGAGGGTCATTTGCCATTTATTATGTCACACATATGTGGTACATTTCACTCACAGAACTCACACAGTTCTTGTGGGCATTTTGGTTTGCAGGCTTTGCTGCAGGAAAAGTTTATAGTCTATAAAATTTATACTAAATTTATACTTCATGAGCTTTAATAGAACAGAATGTCTGGAAATTAGAGTAAACAAAGTAGTTGGTAGAAATGATTTACACTTTGGATGATTTCACGGAATTGGCAATGCTCAATAGCATTTCAAATGAGGCTTGTGCCTGGTTTCTTAAAATGAGAGGATAAACTATTCTTTATGAAAGGATTATTTGTTCTAAGTCTTAGGGCTGCCAGATGAATACAAGTCACATTTACTCTTAACCAAAAGTTAACCAGAGGAGATTTTTCAAGAGTTCTCTGCCCAGTGATTGCCTTCTGAGATTTTTTCCTTTCTTGAGATTTTGATTCATATATAATGCGGAAGAAGAACACATAATGAGTATTTGACAAAAATACTCTTGAATCTCATGTGTACTCTCTTCCTGTACTTCTGCTTTGAAAATTATTAAGCTAGGACTTAGTAGAAGATCAGGTTAAATGGAGGGGAGGGTTAGAACTTTGAAATCCATGAATGACTTAGGATTTGTATATTTTTTTGAAATAATAATCGCAGCAGCAGCAGCAACAACAACAAAAAACTCCATCAACAATAGCAGTTATTGTGAACTAGGCATTATTCTGAATACTTGGCACATTAGAAACTCATTCAGTTTATATAACAACTCTGACTTAGTTATCATCCACAGGGAAGATGAGCAAATTGCTCAAGACAAAACATAGAGATAGGATTCAACTCATGTATTTGGTTCTTGAGCCCTTCTTAATCTCTCTGCTATTCTGACTGCATGGAAGAGCTATAAAGTGATCTTTATAAAGTGAGGGTGATGATACCCTAGTGTAAGATGGCTTGCAGTGGGGAAGATTGAGGAGACAGGGCGATTTAATAGGGTTCTTTCTTATGGTGTTTGCAATTCTTGCCATCTGGGATTTCACCACAATCCTCTGATGGTTGGCAGTGATCTGTGCAGTTACTTCTGTTTAATAAGAAATGAACATGATTTTTAGATATTCTTTATGTGCTCATCTGTGTCATGGATGTACATCAATTGCCTTTAATTATGCTTATAATAAATCATCTTAAGAAAAGATCATGTCATTTTCAATTGATTACTCAAGCCCACTTTATAAAGACTGTTGAAGGAAATATTTTCCATGGATTCATCTTTCAACTCTCTTTCTTTATTGTTAGGTGTGCACACCACTCACAGTTTCTGACTTTACTCAGGGTAGAATTGATTGAGACCACCATATTTGCTTTTGGATTCTTCCCAGTGCGCATAGTGGCTTGTAGTTATAGGTCTTCTCTGAATCAAGGTGAGCTTCTATTTTCTCCCCCAGCGTGCTCCATTGAAACAGTTATTTGCCAGCTGAGTTTCAGGAACTCCTTACTTTTACTCTTTCTGGTGCCTGAGGCTGTTTATCATCAGGGAAAAAATTGTCAATTTCATTAGCGACAACAGTTTTATAATAGCAATGTTTTTGTTTCACAGCAGTAAACACAATGCATTTGGGCATATTTGTGAGAAGATTTAAGCCAAATTGATCACAGGTTTTGAAATGAATATCTGGGATTTTTGCTCTTGCCATAGAAAAAGGGACAGGGATGACTTTTTAAATGGAGATACCTATCATTCATTTCATTGTGAGGGCACTGGGGACTGTTCTCTACAAAAGGATCTCAGCTCAGTTTGAAAAGCCAGTCAGTAACACCAGATGGTAATACTCCCATCTCAACTCTTTTTCTTAAAATAACAATGACCGAACCTGCTTCTGGAGAGTTAGACTGAACTATCTACTGGCATGAATGTAGCAAAATTGATGTAAATAATTCCCAGACTTATCCTTTCCCTCCCACTTTCCCATCCCCTTAAATGAAATTGGAGAAATCAGTGGACTGGAATTTCGAGCCCTGTTCTCATTTTTCCACTCAGTTTAACTATGTATTGTGAAAGATGAGTAAATTAATCATGTGAATAAGAATGTAAGAGATTTTTTTTTATATTTGTTGAAGAATAATTGGTAAAATAAATTACAATGTAGATGTGATGATTTGATATATGCATATATTGTGAAAGGAATCCTATAACTGAGTTAATTAACACGTCCACCACCTCACATACGTACTTTTTTGGGGAAGGAGAGCACTTCACTGCTACTCTCAATAAATTTCAATTATAAAATACAGAATTATCAATTATAGTCACCATGTTATACATTAGATTCTTGGATCTTATTCATCCTACAGCAGATGGAAATAGGGACTAACCTGCCCTCATTTCTTCCATTCTCCATCTACTCTATTTCTATGAGTTCAACTTTTTTTTTTTAAGATTCCACATATTGTTGATACCATTTAGTATTTATCTTTGGGAGGAAAATTTTTTAAAAGTTCATTTATTCATTGTTTAATTTCTGGATTTAACAGTCAAACAAATCTACATTGCACTTTCAACTCTGAAACTTAGCTTGTGTGATTTTAGGCGAGTCATTTAACTATTAAGCCTTGTAAAGTGAGCATTTTAAAAGAACCTAAGATATAGAGTTTGAAGATTGAGTAAAACAAAACATGTAAGTTGCTTAGTTTCATGCCTAGTGTTTAGTAAGTACTGATAAATAAGATAGGTTATTATAACCTATCTCCTCTACTGGGTAACACCGTGCCCATAGCAGCCTCCCTGAATAGGTAGAACAAAAATGCATGGAAAATTCCTCTGTTAAGGAAAATTAATGGGGGATAATGCATCTAAAAATTAATGAAAAAAAGCTGATTTTACATATTTATGGAAAACTCAAAATTGTGCAGGAGGTGGTTAATGTAGCAGGTCTGGTTAGTCATGGAAAGGCATGCTTGCAAGCTTGACCCTGGGATAACATCTGGGAACTTGGATTTTGAGAGGTTTCCTGTCACCCTTACTGATAAGAATAGTTCATTATCAGTAAACTGCAAACACTGTGATTTGTGAAGAACTTCCGCTTTCCTATAAAGGTCTGGAATTTTGGTATTTGCTGGACAGTGAGTGCTTGTATATTCAACCTTCAAAACAAAACACAAAAAAACTCCTCCAAGAAAAAAAAAAGAACCAAAAAGCAAACAAACAAAAAAAAAACCCTTGGCCACTTAGTCTCTAATGAGTTTCCCTGGCAGACAACATTCTACATATTTCATCCCAAATACTTACTGGGGAATTAAGGTATGTCCTGTGAGTGTCTTTTAGACTCCATTAGACTTTGCTTTAGACTTTGCTTTTAGACTTTTCCTTTAGACTTTGCCTCCTATTTTCTTACTGTAATAAAGCTTGACCTGTGTGTACTATTCTATGCTAAGTCCTGTGAGTCTTCCTAATGATCAGTGGACTTGGGGGTGATCTTAGGGGAGCCTTTAACACATTTTTTTTAGTGGAATTGAATATGGCTCTTCAATACACACACAAAAAGGTACTATTTGCTTATTATTCAGTTATTTTCATTTTTTAGTAAAACCTTAAGATTTAGTTTACTTCCGGCTCTGACACTTACTTCTTGGTTACTTTTTAGCTACATCTCGATGTGTGTAAGGTCAAAATGAAAGTTTAAAACCTCTGCAATGCAAGTTTTATCCAAATTAGTTTATATATTCCTTTGGCCGAAGAATTGAGGTTATTAGAAGGGAACAGTGAGGGATGGGGAGCAAAGGGAAGAGGGGGCCTAACAGACTTTGGTGGAGTATTATGGGTGTTTTGGTGGTGTGTGTGGTGTGAGAAACATCTGAAGGGTGTGAGACTATACCTCCAAACTATATTCAGTGGTAGAACCCAATGTTAGCTCAATGAAAAAATACAATTAAAGCAAAAGCAAACAAAATAACAAGCAATATTTGGTTTACTTTTATTTTTTCTACATTTCCATCAAACTGTTGTGTTAATTTCTTCATTCATTCCTCATTATTATATTCCTCATATTTTTCTCAACAAGAATTCACTGGGTATGTATTTGGACCAGGCATTTTACTTGGCACTGATGATTCATAGTAAACAGGACAGATACAAAACTTGCCATCATAGACCTTCCATTTAGTAGTGCCGACAGGTTTGTGATGAATATGTGAATGTTATAGACTTTGAAAAATAATTTATGTTTTGGTAGCATTCAACCTCAAAAAAAATGGAGGTTTCCCAGAGAAGCTTATCAAGACAAAAGTGGTAATAAACCTTCAGAATATACTAAATGCTGGCCCCCTAAAAAATATGTTCCCTAAATCTGCCTTCAGTAGAGGCAACCTGGATGATTAGAAAACCGTTAATTAAGGGAGTTCAACACTGAAATCGTGGTCTTTCCCACTGATACTGAGTTTAAGTAAATGAAGAAATTTGATTTATAAATCACCAAAGCTATGTGCTTACTCCCTAGGGTAAAATGTGTGTGCATGTGTGTGTTTTCTTTTTGAAGTGCTAAATAGTATACCTTTAAATTGATACTAGTTATGGTAGAACAAATAATTCCACCTTCCTCTGCCTCTGCAAATGTCCTTGTCCTGATCCCAGGAGCCTGTGTATATGTTATCTTCTTTCACAAAAGGAGCTGTGGAAATATAAAGAAGGTTACAGATGTTAAAATAAGGAGATTATCCTTGACTATCTGTGTTCATCCAATTTACTCACACTGGTCCTTAAAAGTAGAAAACTTTCTCTGACTGAAGTAAGAGAGAGGTGAAGGAACAGGAAATCCAAAAGATTTCAAATTAATGCTTAGTTGCCTATTTTGAGATGTAGGGACCAGGTGGAAGGACTAAAGAGGGGGCAGTCCCCAACTGATAGCCAATGAGAAAATGGAGACCTGAGTCCTACAACCAAAAGGAACTCATTTCAGCAAATAACCTGGAAGAATTTAGACGTCGGTTCTTCCTTAGAGACTCCAGTAAGAAAGACAAGCCTGCTGACACTGAGTTTAGCTCAGAGAGAGATGCTTGGCTGGACTTCTAATTTACAGAACTTGGGATAAGTGGATATTGTTTCAAACTGTCAAGTTTTTGGTCACTTCACAGCAACAATAGAAAAGCAATACAGTAGATTAATCCTTTAATTTTTTTCATTATTTCACCTTTTTGGGGGTCTAATTTACTATAATTCTCACCCCAATCCTTTATTTTGAACTAGACAGCCATCAACATTAGGTCTAAGTCACCTTTCCATCTGAGGAATATTGAGAGTTGTTAAGCAGATCATTCTTGGGTTTGTTTGTAACAGTACTCCCTGTATTCTCATTTACTGCTAAATATCAGATTAAAGAGGAACTTTACAGAATTGATTTTTATAATTGGATAAATTAAAATTCCTTGTTAAATTTATATTTTATGTTTTTTCTGATAAAAAAATTCAATTCTCAATTGTCTTTTTGAATAACAGAGAAGTCCCAATGTGCCAAGTATCCAATCACCTCATGCCAGTGAGCAGTGGAGACCTCCTGGATATGAGTGTGAGCTCAGTCACACAGAAGGCACTGGAACCAGCCTGGCGGCTTCTTCTGAGGGGCTCCTGAAATTCTTTCCTTTTGTTAAGGATTAAGCTTGCTTACTTTTTATGGAACTTACATTGCATGAGTAGGAAGGCAAGAGAATCATATCCTGCACAAGCAATTTCGTGCAGTTGTCATTAATATTGAGAAAGTAAATGCTGGGTTTCATGGAATAGAAATCTATGCTTATTTAGCACTAAGAGTTTGGTAAAGCTAAGAATGGGCTTCCTAGTCTTAAAATCTTCCCACAAGGGTTATTTGCTATTCAAAAATGTGCACAGAAATGGATCTCTTTTGGTATAACAAGTACAAGAAAGATAGGAGCTCCTGTCTGTTTTTATTTTCCTTCTATTATGTGGTAGCAGACAGATAATTGTAATGCTTGACATTGCATGTGGACAGGATATGTCAAGTGCCTGCTGAAATTCAGTACAGAAGAGGCAAGAGCTTTTCTTTGGGTTGGCACTTGAAGGAAAACTTTAGGAAAAAAAACAAATGGCAGGACAGGTTCTCCTTTTGACCTTGAGCATGGTTTCTTTGTTCCCCACTACTACGCATTATTCAGGTGTTGAGGTAAATAAGAACATCCAAAGAACGATGCATAATGTGAAAAATTTAATGAGAGAAAATCTGAAACTCCGCAAAATTAAACAGGTTTATTTGCTGCAAGATTTTCAGAGCCTGTAGACACTAATAATACATTGAACCCTTACTATATGCCAGGCATTGTTTTACAATAAGTATGCACCTTTCAGAGATTTGTTCCCCCACTGGGTGCCCTATATGTCTGGCTCCCCAAGGACACATGCCCATGTGTTTGGTGACTAAATTCACAATGCTCAGCTTTTCCTCCCCAGGGCTCTGAACCACAGTTTCTGCCCTGCTGGCCACCACTCCCTCCACTCACCCTTTGTTTCCTTGAATTGAAATTCTTTCATGTCTTTTCTCTCATGCTGGGTCAGTGTTAGTCCCTGACAATCAGCCCACATTGTGGTATCCTCCAAATGGAGAGCCTATCCGGACATCTCAATTCATTCTTCCCAGAGCAAAGTGGCGAATTTCCTCTGATGCCATCTTCTCAACTGAGGTAGTTTTGGAAACACTGAAGTGGAGAGAACAGGATGGTGTAGAATTGAACAGGGCACTGAAGAACAGTTTATACATCTTTTCTTTCTCACCACAGGAGAATGGCATTCCAGTAATCCCAAAGACAGGGGACTCTATCTTGATCTCAGGGAATGAGATATACTGTGTTTATGGCGAGGATTCATCATTTTAAAATATGTGAACTTTCTTCCAGAGGATTTCACTTCATGTCTGGTAAGTTGAGTGTGTGGGATTATAATTAAGAGTATTTTGAATAAAGAAACAGAATAAATTCTCACACATACTACACAAATAACAATCCTTATTTTTAGAGCTTCATTTTAGTGTACTGCCTTGACCCCCTAATCAAGTCCTAAATTTGACTCTGAGCAAATTATATTAAAGTTAACAGGCTGTGTAAATTCTCTTCCTATACTAAAAGTTATTTTTTCAAAGAATACAAGTAGGAAAAATAGCCATAAAATATATTAAAAAATACTCATCCTATTTAAAACAAAAGATATAGAAATAAGAACATGAATTACCATTTTTCAGTACCTCACATCCACCACAATTATTTTTCATTCTTCCTTATGCCAGGCCACACTCTGTGCATACTTTACAGTATAACTCTTGGTAGACGGTATGGGTTTATTGTTATATAACAATAATGTATTATTATTTGTTGCCTTCCCTCTGGGAAGATTATATATCTTTACTGGTTACTAAGTGATTTGCTGTGCTCCTCCAGTATGAAAGCACTTTCTACCCCATTGGAAACAGGCTTGACCATGTTACTTGCTTTGGCCAATAGAATAGGTGGCAGTAAGCTATGTCATGACCCAACAAAAGGATCAAGAGCCATTGTGTAGTCTCATTATTTCTATTCCTTTCCTCTGCCAGGAGATTAAAATAAGGCTGCTCCTTTGGCCTTGAATAAAGAAGGAATGGAGCAGAACTGAAGCCAACTCTGAAGTATCATATATTTGAACGAGGACGACGTGGGGGTAAGCTGTTAATATTTTTTGTCATTTGTTAACATTAGTGTTTTAACCCAGCACAAATAGAAGCTCAATATCTACTTCTTCCACAAACCTTTAGTGTTTACCCTAGTTTATAGCTTTTAAAACACTTTTTCAATTTTTCAAAAACTTTAAAGTTTATACCAGGCTTTAAAAGTGTGCATTTTTTTTCTAATATTGATTTCCAATTATATTTGATGTCTTTGATTTTTCCAGACATATGCACTATAAATTCCTCAAAACCGCATGTCATATCTGATACTTTTAAATTATTTTCACTGGTACTGGTAACATAGTAGATATTGAGTAAGTAACTACTCTTCGGCTAACACATCTACAAATACTTATTGAAGACATACAATAGTCAGGCACTGTTGTCTTATTAATTGGTAAGAAAAATTAAACGATTTAATTTTTGTGCAAGTTAGCCAGGAATGTTTGTTTGTTCCCCAAAAAGGAGGTAGTTGATTCCTGAAAGATTTTGCTTGCTGGATGATTAAGTCACAGAGGCTCTTTGAATGATTGGGTTGTTCCACATGATTATCTGCCTATTTATTTGAAGTTCAGAGTATGTGGTACGGCTTTTTACATGGCGAAATAAAACTGATGTCCTCTCTTTCAATCTTGAAAGGGAGGGAGCTGCTGGAAGCTTGTAAAATGGTTTCTGGTGACTTAATGTAGGACACTCTTTTGGAATATTGTATGATTATGAAGGAGGAACCTAGTAAAGGAGGAGTGGAGCCACTGTCAACCCCTTGAAATAAGATTGAGTGGTATTAATCTGAGAACAGTGGTTGTGTGGGAATAAGTATTTCATATAAGAGTAGGCAGAGCAATATAACTGTAAATTTTCTAAATTTTCTATTTTTGCTGAATAGCTATAACAACATCTGTATTTTCTGTACTGTAATCTCATAATATTTTGATACTAAGATAATGTCATTGAATCATTGCACAGTTAACTTTGCGAGGTTTTTTGAAGCTAACAGGCCAAAATAATGTGAATCGATAGGTAGCATTAGCCAAGGTTAAACAGTTATTACTATTAGGTGGTACATGGACCATTTTAATGTCTGGCAAGAAGATAAAATACTGTTTTTCTAGAGGGAGTATAGATGGAGTAGGATTATCTTCTCAGTTCCACAGTGGACTATGTACAACAATTTGGAAAGCCCCATCATTTCTTCATGCTCCAACTTCTTTCTTATAATAGAGTCAGTACTATTCTAATGGGGAGGTTTCCACTCTTGAAAATGTCTAGCAAAATTCGAGATTCTTCCCTTTTCACAGTTATCAAAGGTAAAATATTTCTGGTCAAACCATCTTTTTATTGATGAATAAGCTGTGTTCCAGTGTCATTAAATAATTTGCTTGAATTCAGATTTGGTATAAAAATTATTATTAAAACAATATCATTAAAGCATATTTTAGGTGAAGGAACTTTGAAAAGCACAGGATAAAATATTAGCTATACAGAAGGTTATTGAGACTGTAGAAAGGGATAGAAAATCTCTTACCTACTTAGGGGAAGGGTACCATGATAGGGAGGTAAACACATAATCATTGATAAGATTGGGATCAGAGATATAGAACAGGGAGATCATGTAATGTGTTAAATACAACAATTGTGTCTTCCTTAAGGGGCTTTTCATGCGGCATATACATGGCTCAGTCCTTTGCACTAAGCTACTCAAAGTTTCATGTAGTTGTCTTGGCTGAATTTAAGGAATAGAGGGTATCAGAATGCACAAATATGGGAGTGAAGAACACATATGTTTAATGATTCAATTAAGATTCAAAACCATTTACCCAAATGTGAATCTTGAGCCTAAACCACTGAATCTAAGTGAGAATAGAACTAAGAAAAATAAATAAAACAGCCTCAAAGAATTTTCATAAGTCAAGGATTGATAAATACTGGCTTGACAGCAGTTCAAGTGGTACATACTTGGATGTTTTGATTGCCCTTAAACTCAGTGTAGTCTAGTGTTCTGTCAAAAAATTAAATGCAGTCTTAGGCTGTTTTCATAGAAGTGTTGTATTTTTGTTCATAAGATGTAATGGAATAGTAGTATTCACCAATGGTCAGACCATTGCTAAGCTGGGGCATTTTTAAGCATGGCTTTTGAATGATAATAATGAAGAATTAAAGGTGGTGGTTCCTTTCAGGTTAATTCCTTTGAAATCCCCTTTCTCAGGCTTACCCCTTTCAAAGCCATATCCTTTTCTCCACAGGATATTAATACAGTCACAAAAAATCACATACAACTTCAGAGCTTTGCAGGTGCAGGTTGAGAACACTTAATGTGGAGGTGACAAACAGGAAGGCAGTAAGAAGGATGAGGGCTGTGGAATCCATGTCCTACAAAATCAGTTGATGGAATTACGGGTGCTTAACTTGGAAAAAGAAAGACCTCAGGGAGACATGAAGCAGACATTACCAGCACTCACCAATTTCCATTTCTCTTTTTCTGAGAACATGGAGGTTTGCATTTTTCAGCTCCTTTGCTGCTAAGCAGTATGGTGAGTAGTTCTGCTCAATGAACTAGGAGAAGAAAGGCTGTGAATCACTTCCAGGTTGCACTATTTTATTCCTGGTCTGAGACCCTGCAGTGTTATCTCTATGTGGTGGTCAGATTGTATTTTCTGGAAGATGCAGCTAAAAGATGTTGACTCCTCTTATCAGTCTAGGTCTATGAGTAATAGTGTGAAGTAAACTTTTTGCCAGACTGGGTACCACTGATTAGCAGTTAGTTATCCTAGGGGTAGATGTGGGGTGAGGGTGTGTGTGTGTGTGTGTGTGTGTGTGTGTGTGTGTAGGGTGCTTCTGTTGCTTCACTTAGTGTGGAAATTATATGCCCATAATGACATCACACACAATTTCCACATGGAAAATTGCAATATATATTTTGCTCTATTCTTTTGCAGGGATATAAAAGTATAGGACACACAATTTCTTTAAAAAAAAAAAAAGGCTGGTTTTAAGCAGGAGGCTTACAGACAGTATGTGTTTCTTTCAGTTTTTGCAGATATGTGGTGAAGGGACACATGAATTTTTGATTTTTTCAAGACTGTTTAATAATCACTACCTGCTTCTCATGAGAAGGGAAAGTTGTTTATTACAGATCGTCTCATACCCCATGAATAGGATTTGTTGGGCAAGACCTTTTTAAGCTTTAGGGCTATTCGCAATTAGATGAGCTCAGAGCCTCTTGAGAGCTAGAAGAATTTGCTGATTACATAGAAGGAACTGGGGGCTGGCCGAGGAACTTAAGGCCCAATCTCATGCTAAGAGCTATGGGTGTTTTCTCCTAAATTCCCCCAGCCCCTTTAAATTTTTCAGGCACTTTCCATCATAACCATTGTTAACCTGGTGACAGAATTTTTGTGTAATGCATATTCATAAATGTTTCTGATGAATTCTAGAACATTCTTTGTATTACTGTTTTTTATAATACAATATAATACATTCTCTCTCTAATATACTCTCTCTTTTTGTGCAAAAGTCCAAATTTCAGAGGCAACAAATATATTCATAACTTGGCATATGAGAAGTTTATAGATGATAGAATTATTCATGAAAGTGCCAGGGACTACCTGGTGAGCAGTCTATTACAGAATGCAAGACAGTACCAGGGCTAGGATTGGACATCATCTTTTTACCTTTTTGTCCAGACTACTAGACTAAGTTTCTTAATATTCAGGGGAGTGAATCCAGGTGAATCATCTGATTTAGGAGTACACCATCCTTGTCCCCTCTCCTTAACATGGGAACTCTCATATCCTCTTTTGCATGACCCTCTTGTGGCCTGTTTTATTTGAGTCTTAAAATGAATGTGAAGTGATATTCCCAAGAAAATGAATCTGGCATTACTAGATGTTGGCCGTTTTCATTTATATGAAAGTAAAGAAAACGAGAATCATCGCTTCATGAAACAGGTCCTGGCTGTTTGCTAGAGTCACAAATATCACTGATGCTGTAGCAATTCCTTTGCCCAGAAATGTGAAGTAGTGGGATTCTAAAAAAATAGTTCTACACAGAGGTCATCTACTTGAATTTAAATCCTCTGTTGTTCAACTTTCGAAATAACCATGATAGAATCAGACGTGGTAAATAAAGGCCGTTACTTGCTGGTGGAAGAGTATACTTCTTTAGAGCAAATTATGTTAAATTTTATTAGCATATATGTTGGATAATGTGGATTAACGATTGGTAAAGAATGAATATTTGCATCAGAAAAAGTGAGACATGAACGACCTGGTTGTGAGAAGCACAGAATGTCTTTCTAAAAACACTTAACTTAGCATTTCTAGATGCGTATGTGATTTTTGACACATTACTCAGTCTCTCTAGCCCTCAACCATTTCATCTGTAAAATGAAAATAAGATTTTTACCTTTTATCATACTCCTATTTTCAAAATTAAATGAGAGAATACATGTAGAGTGAGTAAAAATTTGGTATGAAGCAAGTGAACTTTTTTGTTCCTGTTATAAAATGCCTGTGTTGGTCTGCTTGGTGGGGAGCGGTGTGGTGATAGAAATCGTCCTAGACTGTGAGTCAGGAGGCTTCCTGTCTTTGCTTTACTACTGCTGCTGGGTGGCTGTCAGTAAATCACTATTCCTCTTTGGACTTAGGTCATGTTTTGTTTAGTTTTGCATTTGTATAAATAAATGGATATCTAGAATTTTAATTATCTCTTTTTTTTTAGCTACAAAAACTTGGTTTTGTATAACCCAGCATCACAATTGTGAAAATAACTTAGTGTATATTTCTTACTCATTTTAAATATTAGAAAACTACATTTTATGACAAAGAACATCTGTTAATTCAGTGACTCAGAGCTGTGCTTTTCGTACTTTAATGTGCATTTGAATGAACTGGGGACTTCTGTGGAGTTATTACAAAGCAGTTTCTGATTCAGAAATCCTGAGGTCAATGGGGCCTGAGATTCTGTATTTCTGACAAGTTCCCGGATCCCATGTGAAAAGATAAGACCACTTTTGCTTCTCTCTCTGATCATCAAGATTTCAGCTGTGTGAATTTGCATATTAATGTGCTCCTGGTCATATATGTTTGTGCTCAGAACCTTTTGAAAAAAGTGAAGGAATAATAAAATAATTCAGCATGCTAGAAATATAATACCAATTCATTACATCAATTCAAAAAGTAAAACAGCTCCTCTGGAAGAGGTACTTGAGAGATGATGATATTTTGAGAACTAAAGTCAGATAGAAGTTATTGGGTAGATGCCAAAATCACGTTTCCCTTTTTCTCCCCTATGCATCTGAAGAATCAAAATATCTATGTAATAGACAAGTGAAATTATCCTGAATGTAAATGAATACCCAAAGATTGTAGAACTGGAGCAGTTGAGCTGCCTTGATTTATTTCTCACTAATAGTATTTCTTGCTGCTAGTTTAAACTTGGGCAAAGTTTTATGATCAGACATTGTCATAAAATTCACTTTTCAGTTAAGAACTGTGGATAATTTTGCCCTAGAAAGAATTTTGCACAAAACTTATTTTCTTTAAACTGTCAATGTGAGTGTCATGGAGAAGAAAAGGGCTTAGGGGATAAAATGAAATTAAACTTCTAATAACTCTCTGTCTCTCAAGTTTCAAGGGGGTGATGATGATCCAATGGGCAGAAAAAAGGATACCTCTCACAAAATACCAGATCATAGGGAGGGAAGGGTCCCCATATATTTCAGGTTAGGAATTTCCTTTTGATTTTTAAAATCCTTTGATTTCTCAAAGTTCTTATTATCTTTGATGATGGGGCATGAAGAATGCATGTTGATGATTAGAAGTCAATTGTCTTGCTTCTCTTGGACAGACTTTGAAGTCAGAGAGAGAGCGAGCAAGATAATAAAAGCTAGTTTGGGGAAAGATGCTGGATTAGGTTCTCATATGTTCTGCTTGCTGATGATTTATTGATTGAGAAACTCTCTTTGAGTTCTCTGCATTAGGCACATAAAACTTTCAAAGGAAAAGTTCAATAACAAAAATGAGCAGGAAATTTTGCTCTCTTTAATTCTAAATGGCCATGGCAATGGAACATGTATGGAGAGAGGTCTGGAAAAAAAATACTGAGCTAGAATGTGGGAATATATATGACTAAGTATATTTATAGAACATTTATATATTTATAAATGTGTATGGTTTATATTCATATAAATTTATAAATATACTTTATATTTATAGACTGTGTTTATGCTCGTATATAACATAATTATATTTATAGAATATAAAGAGACCATCATGAAAAGTGAGTAACTATTTTAAAACGCACCCTCCTTATAAATCCTTGGACATTAACAAGAGTTATTTTGTGACTCAAAATACATACTTGCCAATGAGACTGAACATTCTAATACTTGCTTTTTTTTTTTTTTAAAGATTTATTTATTTATACATACAAGCTGGGGTACAGGCCAGAGGCATGGGGCGGCGAGAGGGTTCACCAGAGACAGAGTGGGGAGCAGAACAGGCAGATCAGAAATACACTGCTGAGGGGAGCAGCGGGCAAGGCAGGAGAGGTCTGCTGCACCATGTGGGATTCTCCCCGGCTGGGCGTTGAACTAGCATCGTGCGCTGCCGACAGCTCCACAGCGCAGTACTTGCTTTCTTTAAAAAAAGAAAAATATCGAATGGTTTCACTTATAACAGGACTATAGGGAGGCCGGGTGGGAGAGAGACAATCAGTGGGGGGGGGGGGGGGAGGGGGGCGGGGGG